>CAHIKZ030002223.1:1382500-1535000 GCA_903632075.3 Acanthosepion pharaonis | reverse complement strand
TTCTTTTTTTCATAATAATGTTCACTTGGCACAAGAGCCACTCAAGGTAGATTTTACAGTATAAGATACATAATTTATAGGGATATGCGTCGAAGATGACGGTTAACTACAGGTTAATATTATAGTGATCAGGAAAGCATCCTTTTGGGAGTCGGTTCCCTCAAGCGGCGGTTCGGGAAGACACTGCTCGAGCGGAACTTACAACTCACCAACAGAATACTAAAGTACAGTGTGGTTCACTACAATGTGCGTGGCAGATATTTAACGAATTGAAAAATGTATTTTTTACAATAATGTTCACCTGGTACAAGGTCCAAGGCCCAAGACCCACCTGAGGAAAACTGTACGGTGTAAGATGCACAGTTTATGGGTAAATGTAAGAAAAATAACGGTTAACCTTAGACATGAACTGGTTAAGATTGTAGAGATCGTGGAAGAATCCTCTTCGGAGATGGTTCACCAAAATTTGTGAGAAGAAGCCGTTAGAGTAGAACTTACATATCGCCAATGGAATACAAAAAGATTGAAGGTGGTTCGCTAAAATTTGTGAAGAATGGCGGGTCTTAGACGTGAAGATTAGAACTGGTGGAACTAAGGAATGTAGTTCGTCTGGACATTTTCCATGGTAATAGTGATAGAGCAGCGATAGGCTTGAAAAGTTTCTTCTGTGAGAAAAGTGTTGTTAGATAGAAAATAATCTAGCAACCATAAGGACTCGGAAACACTTTCGGACTCTAACGAGTCTGGAAAATGAAGGTCGTGTAGTTTCTGCATTATAAAAAGAAAATCATTGTTGATATTATATATAAAAAAAAAGTGTAAGTAGATATCGCTATATCTATTACGAAGAGAAAACAAGAACAAAGATAAAAAAATGAATTTCGTTTTATCGAAGGGAAAAGATAAAGCAAATAATTTTTTTTAAAGACGCAGAGAATGATTAAACGCTGCATCAGTAAAATAAAAGAAAAATAAAGAGAGTCTTTTTTTTAATGTCACGCTTAAGGAACAGAACGAAAGAAAAAAACAGAAGGAGGATTCGAGAGAGAGAGAAATTTCAGAATCCGAATGAAAGGTGAGGAAATGGTAAAAAATAAAAAAAAAGAACCAGAAAGGAAAAAAGAGAGCAAAGCAAACATTCACTTTTGGCTCTGAAAACAAATCAAAACCAGCAAATACGGGAAAACTCAAATGAATTACATTGAGGAAAAAAAATCAAAGTATAGATAATCAATTGTATCCACTTGACTCAATATAACCTCCGTAAAATAAAGTCCTAAGGGTTTTAGATAAGGTTCCACATGTACGTATTCCGATGAGACATCAAATTTGTTGTACTAAGTGACGCCTGTCCCGCATGGTATATTTGAATCATAAAAAGGTTAACCATCTGAAATTAACAAAAAAAAAAAAAAAAAAAAAATGCCAGAAGCACAGTTCCATCTAAAAATATCAGCCTTCAACACACCTCAATCAATGAAAAAGGTGTACACGAGACAGAATTGAAAATGTAATAATTCAATCAACTAAAAAATTTAATATTCCAGGAAAAAAAAAGTTCACCTCGATATCACAAAAAGAAGAAAGTTCATTCATTTTAATTTGGCTGAATTCTTGTGACTTGTATTTTATTTTTCAATTCTTTTTGTTTTCTTTTCCTAATTTTTATCTCAATTTATGTTGTTTTAAACATTCTAAAAAATAAATTTGGCTTCTTTATTTTCGCACTCAAAGACAGAACATCTGCTTGCACCATAATCCTTAATACCCTTCAACATTACAACAAATGGGTTCGGCCAAGCCACTATCCAACTTAACAACAGCAGTAATGTACATACTTAATTATAACGACACGGAGTTTGTTTTTTGGCGGATGTTGGGGGTTAACTCCTTCACGTCCATATTCGCATAATTGACACATACTGCAGAAAATATTATTGTTCGTTTCAGTAGACATATCTAAATGGGTTATAAAAATAATATTATTGAATATATTATTATAAATATAGCAATGGGACACCCCATATCAATGCGTTTTTGAGACACTTATGTCCGGCAGGACGTGTTGAAAACATCTGTGGGACACACATATGACCCAGAGGGCTCAAAAAGGTTAAAGGTTAATAGATAGTCATTATTCGTTGATCAAATGAATGTTTGCGGGGTGATTGTTTAGCAGCATATCAACCTCAGTGGGTTATTTAATACTGAAATCTAAATATTTGGAAAGCATTGTATGCCTTCAACTACAGATAAAATTCATTGTGGCTATTGTGCTATAAAATGGTATTGTTGGTATAAAACCTATTGCTGTTCATTTTGCATTAAAATGTATTGGCAATTTTACTATAAATAGATACTGTTAGCAATTTTATATATATATATATATATATATATATATATATATATAATGAACACTCCCGTCGTTTTCGACGTATGAATGTCTTTCAATTCAGTTTTTAATCCTGTATCTGTCCCCGTCGCCTTAAATCTCTCACCAGTGGACTTGTTTCTCAGGTAGAATAGCAAAGGAACGGAGAACTGAACTGCAGACTCTCCACACAAAAGATTTGTTTAGAGTGGTGAAGGTTTCTGTAGAACGAGCCACACTTATTGGAAGTACTGATAACAAGGAGTTGGTGCAAATATTTGCCACAAACACAATGAACAACAACCCTCAATATATATATATATATATATATATATATATATATATGGTGGACTCTCCTAACGTGAAAGATAAATGCGGGTCAGCATATGATGGTGCCTTTCATTTTACACGTATGCATGCTAGTAGGGGCTATTGAGGAGAAAATCTAGTAAGGGAAAGACATTTGCGCTTTTTTAAGTGTGATACTAGTCCAGCCTTACTGTGGGCGACAAAGCCATCGAGCAATCTACTTAACAAATCTAACATGGACTACTTAGAACTACAAAGGTTAGGAAGTTGTGGAAAGCCTCATCCCGAGAGTATACGTCCTGAATGGAAACGAAGATGAAAAATTTTTAAAAGAGTTCATTTGAGTTTGATAGCAGGGCTGAAGCCATTGTAACTTTTACGCAGCCTTTTGGGTGATGAATATTTTCAACCCTGAGACCCATTTCTCACACATGAAATTCATCATAATTATCGCAAATCTGTAGCCGTTTAAATGGGAAATGTTTGAACGAGTTACATTCATTGTTTCCACCAGTTCAGATATCTAGAGAGATGGATCCGACATCTCACATAAGCAGGACCGAATCATCCCCTTTCCTTTTGTATTCCATTTGTACGGAAGAAGATCCACCAAAACAGTTCCAATGCGAGAATTGCTATTTGGCGGAACAGTTATCTGAGAGGATGCTTTAATGATCTCCACAATCTTAACCTCTCTAAGTCTAGAGTCAACCGTTATCTATCCTACATATCCTCATAATTTGCACTTACGTCTATAATACAAATACAACCAGTTAAACTTTATATTGAGTTAATCTTGGGACTTATATTGTGTGAAACTTAATAAAAAAATACCTGTTCATATGTTATCATAATAATCAAGATATACAGACGAATATAGAAATCCCAAAATAAATTAACCCCAAGAAAAATACTACAACCTGAGTCAATAACACTCTAGATTGAGCGACTCTTGGGACTTGTGCTGAGTCACTATTTATTAAAAAAATAGCTAAATTAATATGGTATTAAAACAATAATCATAATCGGATGACTAATATAGAAATTCTAAACTAAATTACCATTAAGAAAATACTAAATTCATAGTCAGTAACACTCTACCTTGAATGGCTTTTGAGTCTTGTATTAGTTGACCATTTATCAAAAAAATCTTCATTCATATTTTATTATTACAATAATCATATTATAAGGGAGAAAAATATAGGAATCATAAATTGAATTAACAATAAGAAGAATATAAACATTATGACGAAAATAGGTGAAAAATATGAAAAATGAATTGGTCGATTGACTATGATAAAAAGCTAAAATGAAAAATAAGACCTGGCCGAAACAGACAATGGTGTAAATATTGTCTAAAAGTTATAAGACCTTTTATGAACATCATACTCACTACAGTGGGAATACTAGGCATTACAATTTTGCCATTAGTACTTTACAGCAAAGCAGTAGTAGAATTTTGTGGTCCAGCTGAAATAATATTAAGAGCATTGATATATTATAAGAATTCGTACGTAATAAAACTATAGGGGGAGCCTTTTTATTCTACAATAAAAATAAATAAATATCGGTAGGGAGAAAAAAAAAACAACACCGCATAAACAATGTAATGCGAAAAATAACGCGAAAAATAAATAATCCGAAAAATTGTGACAAAAATAATTCGAAAAATAAAGCAAAACCTGATTTGGTCGATTGACAGCAAGATAAAAAAAAAACTGAAAAACAAAAACAAGCAAAAATGTAAACACTGTAACAAACAGATCTGAAGTAAACGAAGGCCTCGTGCAATAATTGGGCTTCACAAAGTCACGGAAACGTGACTTCAGCAAAGACGTAGCCTAAGGAATGAACATAAAGATATTTTTATCAGTTTTACGCACTTAGAGCGCCTCTTATAGTTCCGGATTAGTAAAGTCACGTTTTTATAATCCCTACGGTATCTAGAATGTTACCTTCCCTTCTGCTTGGATGGTGTCATATTCGTTGCTCGAGCCGATATCATTATTATAATCAACATTTATCTGCCCTTGAATCTGGTCTTTCCGCCTTACAATAAAGCGAAGTACGTGTATTCTGTAGTTCTTTTAAAAACGATAGTTAGCAAGCTAATCTTACAAACCATTGAATATAATTCTCCGAAAGTTTGTCGCTTTGCCTCAAGCAAAGATAAGCTCTGAAAATCCATCAATTATTTACTGAATGCTGAGCTGAAACAATCACTGTATAGTGTTCAATAAATAAATAAATAAATAAATAAAAACTCGGGTTAACTGCATTGACATAGAAGCAGATTATGTTGAAAAAATAAGTATAAGTTCTGTAAAAAAATACTTTTTAAATCTTTATATTACGGAATGATAGAATTCTTTAACAAAATGCATCAAGAAGAATTAATATTTTAAATTGAATTAAAAGAATTTAGTTACTTTTAATTTTAATTTCATGTTCACGCTCCCTTTCTTTATTATCTGTGAATTAACCTGATTTCTTGGGAAGGGTAGTATGATGTGGAATTCAGTATTGTCCATTATCGAACCTATAACTTCCCATCATCACCGAGCCGCGCCTGAATTTACACCTATCGTAATGAATGGTGTTTTCTCCCCTAGCCTTGAACGCCTATTGGGACGTAAGCTCACCAAGAATTCCTGGAAATCGTATATGCGATCCATCGGTAAAAATGATGTAAAAATAGTCGGTACGACTCCAGTAAATATCTGACTCCCCTTTCTATGCTCTACTTTTACACGAGCCATATCAGGCCGAAAATTAGGCCATGTCTATATTGGGGACTGCCCAGTTTTCACTTTCCAGTCTTGATAGAATTGAAAAGCGTCTAAACAACCTTGTGTATGATGAACTGCTTTTCACCTTTCAACCCCATTTCGACAAAACGTTGCAAAACACTTGTATGTATACCTCTATTTCCAAGGGAAATGATCAAACTGAGCTACATTTCAAGAGAGACATTTATTTGTTTGGCTTGATTCTCATCATGTAACGAGACTGGATACAATTTTTGATATAAAATAGCCACTCTAATTAAAAGAGAAATCAATTCACCGAGACAAAAATGTTTAGAAAATTATTTTAACCGCTACAGCATCCAAAGTAAATTTGCGTCTAGATACTTTGTAAGTTTCACTCTTCTTATCACAATATCTCATGTTTAATAACAAAAGTGATGGAAAGAAAAATAAAAAGAATGTAAACATATAAAAAAATATTTTTAAATTTAAAATTCCCAGAATCTCTGGTTCGCCCGAATGCGTCGTCGCATTTAAATAAACATAAATTGTTAACGTTGTCATATATATATATATATATGTAAGCAAATATATGGATATAGATCTGACAGTATGAAGAAAAATATACGGAAAAAACAAACAAAAATCTTAATATGCAATTATGCTGTTTTAATGTTAATATAATGTCAACGTCGGACGTTTCGGTCTAATAGACAATATACAATTCAGCATGAAAAAGACGATGGACATAAGAGCAAGACCAATCCAAAACAGATAACTGAAATCTTTTATAAGATCAGCGTTCCGTTTAAATATGATCACGTCGTCGTCACGTGGGCGATGTTGTGAAAATTCCTAAAATTTAAGTATTTTGAATGAAAAACGAAAAGAATTTTATTTTGATCTAAAACTTATATGTACGTTTGTCGAGCATTAATCTTGCTAGAAAAGGGGAAATATTAAAGAAGCCGGGTCTAGTGTTCACCGTGCGTGAATATAAATATAAATCCGCCTAAGATTTTTATTATGAAAATATTTTAAAATCTTCACAGAATCAAAATCGAAATTATGATCAGCTTTAGTTGTGTGTACTACTAAAGCATTGTTTAAATTTCCGAGGCGAATATCTCATTTATGTTCGAAAACACGAGATTTTACGGACCTACATGTTTCACCCACATATTTTAAGTCACAGTTGTTGCATGAGATTTGGTAGATGCAAGCACCGGATGTAATATGGAATATGGTCTATGTTAATTAGGTTTTATGAATATGTCCTGAAGATGGTCTATTAGACCGAAACGTCCGACGTTGACATTATATTAACATTAAAACAGCATAATTGCATATTAGGATTTTTGTTTGTTTTTTTCCGTATATTTTTTCTTCATATATATATATATATATATATATATATATATATATATATATATATATATAGATGATGAAGTGAAAAATTTATTGTGTGACGCCGGGTTTCGATCCTAGCTAGAGGCAACCGGACATCTAGCCACACAGATGAGCAGTGATACATTGAAACAATCTGTCTATGGATGACAATATTTATGCTCCTGAAAAATTATTTCTGTTGAGCTCTAGGGGGAGAAAGTGTGAGTTTGAAAACTGTGACAACTAATACTAATAATGCAATACTCTTCGACAAAAAGTATCGATTTCTCTCAGTCACTGGTGAGTTTATCTAAAAATAATCACAATTAAATTTACCTTTATCCCTGCCGTGCGCCAACGGCTTAGGGGTAGTCTCTCCCGGGTTTTGATCCTAGCTAGAGGCAACGAGACGTCTAATCACACTGATGAGCTGTGATACAACGAAACAGTCTGTCTGTCTGTGGATGACAATATATATATATATATATATATATTGATTCTCTTATCGATTTCTTAATGTTGATATTAAATTCATTAAGGAAGAGTGTCGTAGTTTTTTCTTTTCGCTTTTATATTCTCAAGTACTTTCAGTTTCATCCGAGATCATACATAGGAGTGAATTGCTAAGACAAAAAATAATGTACAGTGTAACCCGGATATAAGAGAGTTGTCGGGGCCGGAGAAGAAGTCTCTTATATCCGGGTTTCTCTTATATCCGGGTTTGGTCTATTTGGTTTAGGTAAGTATGGGAACACTTTGGGATCAGAGAAAATCTCTCTTATATCCGGGTTTCTCTTATATCCGGGTCTCTTATATCCGGGTTACACTGTAACTGATAGGTGTATGTTTTTTATAAACATGCATCAACGTGTACAGTTATAATTATTTATAAAATTAACTTTTGTAGCTATATAGCGTTTTGATCTAAGGGTATGATTGTAATCTTTGGTACAAAAACATTTTAAATCCTTTTTAAAAATATTGCTATATTAAAATCACAACTATCAGTTACATTATATAAGTCCATTAAGGAATTGTATTCCTGATCGATCAAAATTCGTAAACAATTATATAGGCCATAGTATAACATGTTTGACACGAAAACTCACACTACTCCTTTCTGACCATAGCTCAATTAGGTCTCATTTAAATACTCATGGAGAACTACCGGACCATATTGGTAAAATACTTGTTGATAAAACAAATGGAATAGCTTCGTCTACATGTAAAAAAAAAGGCTAAAGATAATGGAGGCTTTATTAATAATAATAAAAAAAACAGCACTGAATAATATCAACTATGAACATGTACACAATAACTTGACTGTGTTTTGAAAATTAAAGAATTATATGAATAGATACATACAAAAATCTATTTCTTCTTAACATTTAATAAATTACAACCTTGAAAATAGCTAAATGTATAGCTGAATGCGCTCGGAAAAAAGAACAATTGGACAGTTTTTATATAATTTATCCACCGAAAAGAAAAAAAAAATTAGATGACATGAGAAATTGTATAAAAAAACTAAATCAAAGCACCTTGTCTGTCATATTCAAAGAAATGTGCATGAAAGAAGAAAGATTGCTGCCAAAATACACACACACACACACACACACACACACACACACACACACATATATATATATATGATTCCGAGACGAAATGCGGTCTCAAATGAATGACAAACACAATAATGAAATATAGTAAATAAATGTATTGACGAAATAATACAAATGGTAATACGGTTAGTAGATCCAGAAATGCGATTAGTAGCAATAATAATATATATATACAGTCTGAGGAATTCAGTATCGATGTATGACTTCCTTCTGAGTCTACGTGCTCGCAACTGTGACTCCTACAAAGCGATTGCCTCACACTCTCACTCTCTCACTGTTCACTGTATCACTCTATCAGTGTATCTACCCCGGGTATTCACCGGCAGCAGTACAAATACACACTGGTCGAGTCCACGTGTATGAAAAAGGGCTGGACCCCATATCAATATATATATATATATATATATATATATATTGAGGAAATAATATGAGTAATTGGAATAAATGTTATGTAACGTATTTCATCCTTTAAGATTTCATCGAACTGGGTTTTGTTGATGTTACCATGGCTACGAGCATGAAATGAGAGACGTTTATACTTTCGATTTATTTTTTGAAAGAACATTTTTTTAAAGAATATTTTCTTTTCAAGCTACACAAATTCATTTATATTCCTTTTCTCTCCATCATCTTTTGTGTCCTGACTATCCTACATTGTGACGACAGAAAATCTACCAAGAATGGTGATCTATTGTAAGAATCTGAACGCAAATTTGCCGTGGCTGAACTAGCGATCAAGGCATTTTCTAGAGATTTTTGTCTTAGTGGATTATTTTCTCTTTTAATCAAAATGCGCATCCCCTATGTCAAAACTGCCGTACGTTTTGTTACAGCGAACAACAAATGCGTTTTGTGCATTGTTTTTTTTTTTTTTAAATGATTCTTTTGTGTTCATATTGTCTTTTGCTTAAACTTCAAAAAATTTCTTTCAAAACAATTATTCTTTCAAAAATATTCTTTCAGTTATTTTGAAACTACCAGCATCTCTCCTTCCGTGCGCATGTGTAGTCGTGGCAACATCAACAAAGCCCAGTACGATTAAATCCTAATGCGTTACAAAAAAATTTCCAATTTTTCATACTATTTCTCAATACTGTTTCTTGATATATAAAATTATATATAGTTATGTAATATATATATATATATATATATATATATATATATATATATATATATGTATGTGAAAGTGTATATATATATATATATATATATATATATATATATATTATTTATATATTATATGCGCAGTGCTTATTAAAAGCGCTCAATATCAGAGATAGAGCTAACATAAGCGTGAAACCCAGGGTTACAAACTCACATCATTCCAACCAGATATATATATATATATATATATATATATATATACACCCAAGTATATGATTGGTGTATACGGAATAAATTCCAATAACCAACAATTACTATTCTTAAAAGAGTGCTCAATACAGAGTAGACCAGATATAATTATTTATTTAAAGATTATAACATAAATATGTTATAAAATCAACTCAAAAATAGCCATTTTGTTTCAACACCTTCGGTGTCTTATCAAGTGATGATGTTGAATAGACTTGTTATGTCAAATCAGTCCTGCTAATGCTAGACAATCTCTACACAGATGAAGAAGAGACTTAAAAGAAGTGATATATGGTTCTACAGATGCATGCTGGGAATACCATGAACCGAAAATGTGACCAAAGATGAAGTTTTAGCGACAATAAAAACAAAAATTGACATTTATATTTAACATGAAAGAAGCGACAGGTACATCATGAGAAAAGAGGGGTTGCAAAATTTGATACTCACAAGGCAGCTCCAAGGCAAGAGAGAGAGAGGAAATCAATGCATAACCTATCGAACGATTTTGTGTAAAAAGGTGACAGAATGGGGCTTAGGAGAGGTAAAAGAAATAAATTTATCAAGGGATACAAAGGATAAGAAATTGCGGGGAGCCACAACCGCCAACGTTTGGAAAGGGCGGCACAAAGAAGAAGAAGAAGAAGAAGAAGAAGAAGGAGGAGGAGGAGGAGGAGGAGAAGAAGAAGGAGGAGGAGGAGGAAAAGAAGAAGAAGGAGGAGGAGGAGGAAAAGAAGAAGGAGGAGGAGGAGGAAAAGAAGAAGAAGAAGAAGAAGAAGAATAAGAATAAGAAGAAGGTGGAGGAGGATAAGAAGAAGAAGAAGGAAGAAGAGGAGGAGGATAAGAAGAAGAAGAAGAAGTAGAAGAAGAAGTGGAATCGGCGATGTGAGTTCAAATTCTGTTCTAATTTGCTGCATTTACTTTCGCTCGAGAAAATGAGTTCAACAGCAGTGGGTTTTAGCCTTAGCTGACAGCCAGTCTAAGAGAAGACCTCTGAATTCCACAATTCTGAAGAGACATGGCATTTTTAAAAAAGCACCATTAATTTCCCATATTTTTCAGATAAATTAGATCAATTATATAACGACTCATTGATTTGTTTTCGACGACTTATCACCACTTTCCAGTTTAATTAAAGCTAGAAATCACTACTTTTTTCCATGCAGCTAATAATGATTTAGTGATACAAATCCTGCTAAGCAACCCACAGCCGGTGGGAGAGAAGAAGTAGATTCATATCTTTCCCAAGGACATTTGAACGTAAGAGAAGCCAACTGGAAATTAACCTCTGCCCTTCAATTAACAATTCCGAGCCATTATCTATTACACTACACACCTCGTATTCCCAAGTCATCACCCATCTAGGTATTGACAATACTCGACGGTGCTTAACGTCGGTGATTATACAAGAACCGGTGCTTCAACGTGATATACAAGATTATATGTAGCGATTTCCCAAGCGTAGGTGAGATGTGATACAAGGCCGAAAATAAGGGGCACCCAGTGAGGATTGAACTCACTACTCAATCGTAATTGTTCTAGCGAGACAAGCTTGCTAACCATTACACCACCTCGAGGTGCCCTCCGATTTTCTAAGTACAGCTTAGATGTGGCACAAGGCCGAAAGTAAGGGGCACCCAGTGAGGATTGAACTCACTACTCAGTCGTAATTGTTCTAGCGAGACAAGCTTGCTAACCATTACACCACCTCGAGGTGCCCTCCGATTTTCTAAGTACAGCTTAGATGTGGCACAAGGCCACAAGTATAGGGCACCCAGTGAGCATCGAACTCACTACTCAGTCGTAATTGTTCTAGCGAGACAAGCTTGCTAACCATTACACCACCTCGAGGTGCCCTCCGATTTTCTAAGTACAGCTTAGATGTGGCACAAGGCCGAAAGTAAGGGGCACCCAGTGAGGATTGAACTCACTACTCAGTCGTAATTGTTTCCAGCGAGACAAGCTTGCTAACCATTACACCACGCCGAGGTGCCCAAAGTAATTTTCCAGCGTAGCTTGGATGTGGCACACGGCCGAATCACTAAATCATAATTGTAAGGGGCACCCTGTGAGGATCCAACTCACTACTCAGCCGTAGTTGTTCTAGCGAGACAAGTTTGCTATCGCATTATTAGTCATTTTAGCGCATTGACTGCCAACATCGAAATAACTCCTGGTTGGCAGTTTTCTATTATTGACGCCAACCACGAGTTATCTCGTGCCGATTACGAGTTATCTCGGGCTTGGCAGTTTTTGATACATTTTCATCTGTGGCTGCCAAAATTGGGTCTATTTACACTGAGTACTTTGAGTCAAAAATAACTTTTTAAAGCTATAACTCAACTCATAAATTTGTTTTTATCATTGAAGCTGGCCATTAAAAAGTCAGATTTCGTAAATGGCCTCTGGCAGTCAAAGTGTTAAACTGCAAGAAACATTATATTGAAATTAGAAATCATTATTACAGAACCTGCACAGCTGCCAAATAAAACAGAACAAAAAACTGCAAACAGTGTCATTGTATTGATGGAAAAGTTAATGTGAAATATACGTTTCATGTTCTGACGCTCGTTTTAGAATTGGTTCTTATATTGATTTTGTGAGCTGTTGCATTTCTTGATATGAATCAGACTTCACAAGAAAGAGATGAGAATTCCAATGTTTACCATTTCTTGTTTTCCATCTACAAATATAAACCTTTCTCTTCACTATTTGCCACAAGTTTTCATTCTAGTCAATCTATGGTTGGGTCGTTGGCTATGTTTAGCGACATGTCAACCTCCAGGGTTAATTAATACCGAAATCTAAATATTTCGTATGCAATTTTGGGAGGCAACGGTTTAGCAATACAAGTCTTACTAATTAACCCATACCTGGGGGGAAGATGTGGATTCTGGCTTTAAATAACCTGCAAAGTGTTGATAAAACAAATCAATCATAAATGGTCTAACGATACAAGTTTTACTAATTAACCCATAGCTTGAGGAAAAAGAGGTGGATTCATATCTTTCACGCAAGCGAATATAACGAAATTGTGCAAAAATTGGTTGGATGTGCACACAGGAAAAGAAAGTGGGAGGTAGTACATGTCCAATAGGTTTACTAGGCAAAACAAATCCACACTTGTCTACGCGCCTTGATCTCCAATAAGCCACTACCAGTCAGAAGCAAAAAGCGAATATATTTATTTGTATAATTATACAAAATGTGGCACAAGGCCCCCAAAAAAAGGAATGAGGAAAGGACGGTCGTCTTCTGTCTTAACGTTAATCTTAGCTAGCCACAAAGACTGACCCAAACATACAAGAAAAATTCCTTACACCAAAGCAACGCATTCTTACCTTTCTTACTACATCCATCATAATACCCCACTGTCTCCATAAAAGTTCTAGCTTGTCCACTTATATATAATTCATTGTCTGTGGGAGGAGAGGAATAAAATAACAAATTTAAAAATCTAACCCCAATGAATATTTATAAAAATGAATAAAAACTATATACAAGAAACGAAACTACCGTTGAATGAGCGTACCATGTTTTTTATACACCTGACCCAGTCAACACTCAGCCAATGAGTGCCCAGAACCAGCCAATAAAAATGGCTACAAGCGACATCACCATTTCGATCAGCACGGAGTGCTGCTCGATTCACCGTCCATCGAAGCTCGTCGATTCGCCGTCTCCACACTCCGTTGCAAAATATGCAAGCGACTCTAGACCTTTGCGTCGCCGACGTTAGTCACAACTACAGAATCCAACTGGATTTGGATCTTGTCTCTTCGATTAAAAATTGCGAGCCGTTATCAATTATACCACCTGTATATTCAAGCTTACAGCACCTTATACTCGCAAACGGTCACCCATTTGGGTACTGATCAAACTTGATGTTGCTTAACTTCCGCTATCGGGCAATAACTTAAGCGTCTTTTAATTATTGCCGTGCGTTAAAGAAAGATAACATTTCATAAAAGTGTTTGACGTTTTGAAACCAAGTGTACCTTTAAAAAGTTAAAAAACAAAAAAGTTTCCAGCAGTAAAAAAAGAATCATATCTATCTGTTAAATAATAGTTTAGCAGACTATTATATTTTAGAAGGAGTGTATCTATGCTCGGGTTTCTTGAGGCTGACCTTAGGGATCCGATACAAGACAAAATAATGAAGTCGATTTTGACTGGCAGAGCTAGCGTGAGAAAGGTGATACAGATATGGAGAGCTTATTTTTTAGTGAATCGAGTCTTAACAGTCAAACAGTGTAGACGTGTTTTCTTTCGTGTCTGAAACGGCTCCCCAGTGGAGTGGGTGGGTGAATGTCCCCGATTGGATAGATGGAATATATCGACATGAGCGTTCATAAAATAGTTAAATTAAAATTCTCTGTGTTGAAGTTCTTTTATCTCAGGACTCCAAACATCTAGCAATCGCCGGCCGCGAGAGAAGAATGCAACTTGATTATCGAATTGATACCGTCGGCCAAGATCTCTCAACTACGAGGGGGCTATGTAGCATATCTATAGTAAGAGAAAGAGACAGAGACAAATAGGAAACCTTCATACTCCATCTGGAGTGTAAAACCACACTCAGATCCACGCTAGTGCTTCTAATATTGTAAGTAGACATTTACAGGAAAGTGTTCAGAATTCAGAGTTTTTCTTCTTCTAGACTGGTTGCCAACAAAATCTGGAGAGTCAAATCTGGCGTGCTACTTCATCCGTAGCCGGAGCGAGGAAGAAGAAATGGATTTCTACATTTGACAACGGTATTTGTACGAAGCTGAACACAACTCGGCATATATATACCCTACAGAATATCAACACTCAAAACCCAGGATTTTGACTGAGGATCGAATACTACTAAATTTCATCGTTGACTTTTCTTATTCTCGATAATTCACCAAAAGACTATTTTGTGACGTCTTCGGGAAGAAAGACAAAATACACCCGCATATATTTATTGTGGATCAGCCCCCGTTGAAGTACCTTCTAATTGGAGTCTGTCTATATTTCTGAGATGAGGCATTATGTACATTATTTACATTATTCGGGCTATTGTCCCCATCTTTTTCGCCATATCTATCACAACGTTTCGGCCGTTGTACGCTCCGGCCTTCGTCAGGTGGTTGGCACCTGGAACTAGAACAGTCTACCCCAGTGAGCGAAATAAAGGGTTCGGTTCGACATTCCAACCACCTGAAGAAGGCCGGAGCGTACAACGGCCGAGACGTTGTGATAGATATGGCGAAAAGGATGAGGACAATAGACGAATAATGTAAATAATGTACTTCTAATTGCTCTAAATGTAGTTAGGTCAGGAGGTATGAGTTGACGTCTGCAATATTCCGGTGGAATATATTTTAGCCCTTAGGCAGGAATATGTGCGGGGTTCTACATTCGAACATTGGACTTTAGCTACATCTCGTTTGAGTAGGATTAAGTGGGGAGAATGGAGAAAAAAATATTATTGTACATATAGACGATTAATACATGTTTCTCAATCATGCAGTCGTGGGAGAATACGAAAAATACACAGGACCTGTCTCTCTTTCTGAGACAAGGTATTGCAATTATTTACATTGTTTGGGCTGTTGTGCTCGAGGAAACATGGTCTAGTGGATAAAAGCGTTGGTTGTGAGTTCGATACCTGGCTACTGCAGCGGTGAACAAAAACTGGGAGAGTTAATTTAAAGGGAGATAATTGAGACACTCGGAAGAGTTATGGCCCGTGGAACTAGAAAAATCTACCCCGTTGGCCGAAATAAAGGGTCAAGTTCGAAATTCCAATCACCCGAAGAAGGCCGTGAAATATGAGATATTGTTCAGATTGTTGTCCTCATAAAGATGAGGACAACAATCTGAACAATAGAAATGTAGTTTCTAATGTAAATAAAAAAATACACGGTACTAAAAGTAAAATAGTTTTCTTATTCGAACGGGGATTTTTTTAAAGGGGTTACTGGCCTCGAAGACGCTTTACAGTCAGGTTTTTGCATTCAGAAAGTTAATCATAATAATTTTGATGCCAAACTGTTCTGTTTTTTTTTCTTCTTCTATTCTTCCAAAGCTATAACTATGTGTAAGTTTTACATTGATATCAGTAGAAAGAGTGGCGAAACAACTGAAATAACGCTTTCGTGAGAAAAGGTGATTAATCTGGCTACAGCCTCCTGGGGGTTTTGGGCCTTTTCTTATTATTTACAAAAAGAATGAGGCCAGGCTGATGAGACAGACCGTTTCATCAAGACAACTCACAACGTAGTTTGTTCTTTGAATTAATTCTGTATTTTTCTTTTTCTGTCGAATGAAGGTTGTGCAGTGAGCAAAACTATAATCGATAATGGAACACAATAATAAATACCATTCAAATTTAGGAAAGGAATGTAGAACATTCGATAACTTTTTTTTGCTAAATCTAAATTCTAAAAATAGTTTTTTTCAAATAAAAGCGCGAATCAAAGGTTGAGTTGAAAGCATGCACCTATTTTTTACTTTTTTATGTTTACGAGTAAATTTAAAAAGCATTAGGATGCCTAAAGGAAAAACACAAATAAAAAATGTAACTTTAAACTGAATGTTCTGGAAATCCGCCAATTGTAGTTATATATTGTGGTAACCGACATAAGAGATTGCCATGAAAAAATGGTTACTGCTACAGATATTTAACTACCAGCGGTCGCTAAAAATTATGTTTGATTTGGTTTGTTTACGGCACATCAACTCTTTATGGGTCATATAATGCCGAAATCTAATTTTCTTGGGAGATTTAGTAATTTTTCTATTAAAATGTATTATTAGAATTTGTTTTGATATTAAAATCTATTGCTATAATTGTTTTAGCATTAAAATCTATTGCTGGAACTTTTTTGGTTTTTACTATGAAAATCGATTGCTGCAATTTGTTATACTAATAAAATCTATATCTGGAAATTTTTACTATAGAAATATATTCCCATTACTTTCATAGTGTTTTTACCACAGTTTGAGGATTCACTATTTGACCAAAGCTAGTACCCTAACGGGTACTACCACCCCAGTTCAGAATGGACCTGGGAACAACAGCAGTTAAGAGGTGATTCCATGCTTCTCAAAGCCACCCGATCACTGGCCTTATTCCCGAATGTGGTTTATCATCATAATATTTATTATGTACAGGTACATAATTCTGGCACAAGGCCGAAAAAGGGGAGGGGTTGAGGCTGGTCTTAACTAACTATCTTATACCTAGCTAATCCGATTCACGAATAATTCATACATTACAATTTCCATATTCATCACAAGAACTTGTCCGTCACCAATCAATCCTCCAAGCACCATAGTACCACATTCTCTCTAGGGAGACCTACAAAAATATCATCATGATAAAATATATATAAACATCTATGATGAAAAAATGAGAGGGGAGCGAGATGAACCCAATAACAAACTAAAATATTAACACAAATCAAATTAAACATAACTGATGTTAGTAGGGCCCGTCCAACCCTCAAAACAGAGAGGCCGCTGTATTCTGCCCATGGGACAAAATCAAGCAGCTCTCTCGTTAAGGGAGTGGGAAAAAAATAAAAAACAAACGGGCATTGGAAAATATAAAGCTGACCCAGTCGAGATAAAAAGAGGCCAAAAACAAACTGGGGAGGTTGGGAATCTCAACTTGGATCATAACCAAATATGTGGACGGGGACAGGCCGGTAAGAACACTTACTCACATTAACTAGGTACACAAAAGCTTGTCTAACCTAACCAAGGGGAGGGCTCCACAGGAAACCACCCCGATGTGACGCAGGGTTGACCTAAAAGAGAAAATCGAGGCTAGCCCCGTTCAAACGAACCAAGCTCGCCTCTTTCACCCACCTTTCGCTGAAGACTGTCGAATGCAAGCGTTTTCTATCAGTTCTAATCATCATCTTGAGCTGATGCTCAAAGAATCGGATCGGATCCTGATGAGAAAGACGAATTTCTCGCAAGACTTCCTCCTGTCGTATCGTCCAAATCACCATGTGGTCATCATACTTGCTAAATATTACGTGATTTTGTATCCTATTTTTTGAAACGGCGTTTCTAAAATGGCATAAGTTTTTTTTTTTTTTTTTTTTTTTAAAAGGGGCTAAAGAATGAAATAAAGCATATTTCCCTGCAAAAACTTTTCTAAACTTAATCTCAATTTTGAAAAATGAATTTTATCCTGAATTTTATCTTGATGGTGATTTTTTTTAATTTCACAAAAATGCACGTCCAACTTTTAACCATCACTCTTCTTCTATTTGGCAGGCACCTTAAGGACGTTGACGATCATGGGTCTCCACAATATCCTATCTTTGTTCGCTCTTAATAAAGTTTGACATGCTGCTATCTCTCATAACACATGTTCTGCCATCGATTATTTAAATGATTCACCATATTATTCTATGTGACTCGACCCCTCAAGGTGTTGGCGATCATGGCCCTCCACGGTTTCACATTAAATATTTATTGACTTGGCATTAAGAAAGATCATTAATCTCCTCTCTTGTTTTTGATACATTCTACGGTTTTCTTAAAGAGAATCTTTCACGTAAAAAGAAAGAATGTTTGTTTTTCAAGAAGTCCCAGGCATGATTATTAAAATCTTTTTAAAAAAATAGTGCCTATTTTTGTTTTAAAAATGTATGAAAGTAAATCTTAACAAATGCGTTGATTAAAAAACAGTGATTTAAAGTAAAGGTTTGGGAAATCCGTTGTTATAGCTCTTGTTAATTCTGTTAAATATTTCGTTAAAAATCGGTTAGTGCTAATGATATTTGACTAAAAAACAGTCGTTAAAAATAGGATGACTTTGTATTATATTTTTAAGACAGAATCCTAATCTAATGGCTCGGCTTCAGTAATCCGTAATTGTTTTCCTATCAATGTTATGATACACACTTTGATGACATATGGAAGAAGCTCTGTGATACCTAGGTGAAACCCATTGCATAGCTAGCATTAATTAGAAACAAAGTGGACATTCGAACCGTTATCAAAAGTCTGTGGGAAATGAAAACCAGAAGGAAAATGGAGAAACCCAACAAAGTTCTGAACAATCAGAGAAGTGTCTGAAATATTGCAGTTCCGCTTTACAACTTAACATATTCAGGAATTTCTTGCGGTTGTCTTTACTTTATTTCTTCATTTAACACATCATTCGTTCATGCTTAAAATATTGCTGTCACTTAAATTGGCTTGTCAATTTTGACTCCTCCAAAACTCATGTCTCCATTTGTTAACGTGCACACACCCAGTCGGTCGTCCAAGACTTCCAACACCAATGGCTGGTCACTCAAGTGACCGCTTCAACCCAGAGTTACGTTGTGGTTTTTAGATTATAAGGCAGCCAATATCAAATCGTCGCAGGTATCTACGTGTTGGGCAGGTCCAAGCAGGGCGATGACGTACAGGGGGAAAAAAATAACACACTGATAAATTGAACAAGAGTAAATACTGATTTTATAACTGTCTCCGTACAATACTTGGTTTTAATCAGAGTTCGCATGCAATTACTTATCAGCCCAGCCCGCGTCTAAATCGAAAGTGATAATATCGTTGACCTGGGACAAATCTGGTCGACTGTTTTGGTAAAGTTCTGCTCAAGGCCGAAGTCGGAGCTTGCAGGCAATCACGTGACCTCTTTTCTGTCTCGTCTCTCTCTGACTCGTCTGATGAGCTCGCTTCGCGTATTCGTATTTATGGACATTTGCACAAAACTGGCAGGGGGATATGGCGTGGTAGAGGCATTTCGATGAATCCCCTCCGGCTTGCGTCATAACTTTGAGGAATTCCTTCTTTCCCAATCCCCTCATCCTAATATCATTCACAAACCTTTTTCACTGGGCGTGGGTGGCCTATCCACCCCCCGCTCCCGTTTTGAATCAACTTCACATTCGTTGTTTATCGAAAATTCCATTTTGGTTTTCCAGCTGTGCGTCAATCAAACATCGCCCCTTAAGTCTGGGTCACTTTCCCATTGTTTAAACCGCTCAACATACAATTCAAGCCGTTTATATGTGAATTTAATCTTCAATTTTTCCAAGGGGTTCTTTTGGTATTAACTCTTCTTGTTTCCATGTCTCTCAGCACATAACACTTTCTTATGATTTAGTAACGCCTCCTTCCATTTTACCATGGCAACGACAAATAGTATCACACATTAATCATCTGAGGAACCCCAACTCTGCCTTACATCAGCATGGCGGAAATTTAGTAGAAAAAATCCAAGGATTTTTAGTAAATATCTTTCGGTTTTCGTTGTTATTTTGTAATAAAAGTAATAGTTTTACTACCATGAAACTATGACGACCTCAAAAATGTACTAATGATTGTCAATATGTGCCAATATGTGTATCATTTTTAATATTTGTTTATATATTCAATATTTCTTTCAAACAACCCTTTCAAAATCTATGTTTCAATTCTTCTCTTCCAAATCTTGATAAAAAATTATAAAGATATTTCTCCCCAAGAAATAGTCGGCCTGAGTTGGACAGAAACAAAATAATTGGTGTAATCGAAAAAATTAAGCATCGGAAATGGGCTGCACTAGCGCTGTATTTATAGAAAAGAAACAATAAAATGCTTGTTTCTGCGCACTTCTCAACTGCATTAAAGAGTTGTTTCAAAATATAATTATCCCTTTTCATGTCCAGAAGAATTTTTTCTATTTCGTGTCTGTGTAACTCTTCATTAACTTTTTATAATACTGCCAATGGTATGCTCTGTTTCGGCTTAAATGCTGGTGTCAAACTTTTTTATTTGAAAATCCGCCTTGAATTTTGAACACTGATCCAGTTTATTTGACAGAACATCTGGAAAACATTTTTGTAATACTTTCTTAATTTTTTTCGCTCCGACTTTAAATTGGTCGCTTGCCCACTTACAATAAATGTTTATTGGCAAATCCCAAAGATAAAATAGTTCCATCCTGTCCGTTCCGAATAAATTCGTAGCATTATTTAAGATATAAGCTTTAGTTTTTATATGCTTATTACAAAAAAAAAAAAAAAACAAAACAAAAAAAACATTGCAAATAATTCCCACGAGAAGCTGAAATCGCGATGTTGGAATTCCCTTTTTAATAAAGGCTTTCCACTTTCCTTCCATCTGATTTCACTGATAATTGAAATATCGCTACTCGTAGCATTTTCACATCCACATTATTTATTTTCACATTTACAAATTTTATTTTGTTTTCGTTGGCCATTTTATCCGTAGCAATGATGTGTACTAATTTCTCACTGTGATAATTTTTTCTTGGTATTGCAATGTAACTTTATATGTCTATTGTTACCATACTTATAACATCCTGCATTTTAAATTGACAGTATTATCTAAGATGTAATTTAGCACATCTGAAACAAGGATTTTGTAGCAAAAATCTTGAAGCATTATTTCTTTACTTGCTAACAATACCAGAATCATTTTCCCATCCAACACCCTGCTGTCCGCGATCCGTATAACCTCTTTGATACAGCAGTAAACCGTTCTGCCTGTCGCCTCGTTATCCCCGTTTTTATCTATTATTTACAGCCAAACTTTACATGTGCGAAAAGATAATCTTGCGAGAGTGTATCTGACACCGGGATCCATGCAAAGCTGTCATTTCTTTCTTCTGTGGACAGTTTGCAGATGAGGAACGTAAGAATCTTTGTTTGCGCTGGAGGTAAGCTGTTTTATTTTAGCGTTGCAAAAAGTGCATAGAACCCTGGGTCTCTTTGTTCTATGTTGTAGTTCACTACAGATTTATTCACTTTTTTGTACATTTGTCCTTTCCTTGTACCAATGCATATTCTTTTTTTCTGAAATTCTTCAGCGTCGTGTTTCGGATTTAGCATTCTATGACTAAGATGTAAATAGCATACGAAACCTATCTGAAGCAGTTGGTGTCTCTGTCATATCTTGGACAGGCATTAAAAATGTATCCGAGTGTCGATCATTCACTATTTCTTGAGATATAATATTATTGTTTTGTCCATTTTTTGTTAAAAGTTTCGCTCGTATAGCAGCATCTATTTTTACTTGTTAAACCTTGCACGAAAATTAAACCTTTGAACATATCTGGAGTCATTTCGTTTATATGGCGTTATTTCGTTTATACCTTTCACATTTTCTATTGACAAAACCAGCATACATGACAACATCTTCGTCTTAAACAAAAAGCTCTTGCCACTAAAGATTTTCGTTAAAAATGTGTACCGTATCTTCAAACCTGATTTCATCTGATTCTTTTGGTAAAATGCAATTGCAGAATTTTTCATACTCTATTGGAGCTATTTTCCTCAACAACAATCTTGTTTTTGCGTTATCTTCCCAGGCACAGCCTTCCTGATTGAATATTTGTTCATATCTACGAAAATACACAATAAAAAAAATACTAAAAAAAAAAAACACAATACAAAAATACTACAAAATTTTGATATGGTGTTTTGGACAGCGTCTGGCATAAGAGACTTTGCAGAATTTATTGTTTTCTTTCGAAATATATCCAACAACTCCTATTGGTGTTTTTTGTACTTCTAGCATGTGTTGATCATGTTGTTGTTGCTGTTTCTGTTGTTGTTGAATATCAACTATGAAAGACAAAATTTTCTCTATATTCGGAAAAATGTTATGTTTTTAAACCAACGTGATTGAAATTCTTGTAACTCTAATTACAATTCGTATAAGTGTCTGAATTTTCGTTACTGTCATAAGTTTTAAGAGATCTAAATCCTCGTCACAGCAGTTATAAATCCCAGAGTTCGGGTCCCCATCGTTACTATTATAACGTCACTATTCTATGGCTGTTCTTATAACATCATCTTACTTAAACGTATGTTGTATAATGGATTCTCTATTCGTAATGCTTCGTCTACTTACCGTGACGCCTGAATTTGTCTGAAGACTGGCTCAAAACGTCTAGTTACTTACCCATGCGCCCTCGCTTAGATGGGATGCGAGACAAGGTCAGGTTTAATGTGGGAAACCCGATCGCCTACACTCGATCCGCTATTTCAAAATTTACCCATTCCCTGCAAAGACTGGGAGCGAGCACTTTGCTTGTCTGTTCTACTCAGCCGAGTCTCTATCCGTAGACAGAGCCCCGACTAAACCACATTCTGTCCGAAGACAGAGGTCTTGTCAGTCACAAGCCAGAAAGCGAACGGCATGATTTACACATGCCTACTCACTTAAACTGGATGCTATAAAAGGTCAGGTTTTTACTTTGCTTGTTTTGTAGACAGAGCCATGACTGAGTCCCCCTATGCCCGAAGACGGAGGTCTTGCTTGTCGCGAGCAAGGTGGGCAACTGTCTGACTCCAACAGGCTAGGTATTTATCCATACCTCCCCACTGAACCGGATTACGACACATGGTCAGGTTTAACATGGCGAAACGGAGCGCGAACACTCGGACAACTGATCCAAATTTTACCCATTCCCTCACAAATGCAGAGGATGGGTACTGTGCGTGACTGTTTTTCTCAGCATCGACTGAGTTGCCCTCTGCCTGAAGACAGCGCTATCGTCAGTCACAAGCCAGACAGCTAACTGCCTGGCTCGAAACTACTAGGTATTTACGCATTTACGATTCGACACAACTTCATGTCTAACGCGGGAACATGAATGTGAACATTCGGGACACTCTTCCAAAATTTTCCCATTCCACATAAGACAGCGAACTGCCTGACTCGAAACCGCCAGGTATTCACCCAGGCCTTCCCATTTCCCACAACTGCGTGGAACAGATACTTGGCCAGTTAGTTTTCCTCTTCCAAGTATTTATCCGTAGACAGCCTCGACTGAGTCACCGTCAGCCTGAAGACAGGGGTCTTGTCAGTCGCAAGACAGACTGTGAACTGTCAAACTAGAAACAGCTAGGTATTTACCCAAGCTTCCCCACTTAGATGGGATGCGACACAAGGTCAGTTTAAATGTAGGGAACTCGTGCGTGAGCGTGAACACTCGGGCAACTGGTCCAAAATTTCAGCATTCCCCACAACTGCGGGGAACGGGCATTTTGCTTGTCTGTTGTATTAGGCTGAGTCTCTATCCGTAAACAGGGACTCGACTGTGCTATCCTCTATCCAAAGAATAAATAGAAAGCTAAGGACTTCTGTTCGCAAGAATATATACGAAATTTAGCAATATATATATATATATATATATATATATATAGAAATATATTTAAATATACATATATATACACACATATATACACATACATATACCACACACATGCGCACACACACACACATATATATATATATATATATATATATATATATTTCACACATATACACACATATATATATATATATATATATATATATATATATATATATTATGAAATGGACAAAGTCCGACAATTATTTAAGACATATATGTATATATATATATATCCTGATGGTCGAGAAGGAAAATAATATAATTCTAACGTTCACAGCATTAATTCAACAGAGATCTCAATATCAAGAGTAGATCAATAATTATTTATTATAATTTTTACCTACGGACAAAAGCAACTTGCTCACTACAAGGATGCATTCTTGTTTCGATGTGCCTGCATCTCGACTGGTGAGAACCAAAAATGCATCTTTGTAGTGAGCAAGTTGTTTTTGCGAAAATTATATATATATATATATATATAATTTTGCGAAATTAAAAAGACTGGAATTAAAAATGCGTTTTAGATACTTTTAAACAAGTAAAGAATTTCACTTGAATGACGACTTGTGAGATAAGTCATAATAAGAATAATAAACCATAAATAAATCCTAAATAAAGATTTTAGAAGTATCCAAAAATTAAAAAGGAATTATATCCACAATTTTTTCCTGATCTTGTTAATAACCAAAATCGTACCTGAAACTTCTAGATCACAAATCTTTGAACAATATTACATTCGTTACATCCAGATATCAGTTCTCTGTACGGAAGTAAACAAACTTTTTAATAATTTTAAAAGATTATTTATTTATTACCTTCAATAAAACTCTTATTAATTTTCAGCTGTTACACACACACACGTATATATATATATATATATATATATATATATATATATATATATGTGTGTGTATATATATATATATATATATATATATGTGTGTGTGTGTATATATATATATATATATATATATATATATATGTGTGTCCATCAATATTATAGATAAGGTTTCCTGGTTTGATTGCAAGTAAAATTATATGTATCTCACAGTATCTCGGAAATTATCCCAAACGGCTTGAACATGTCAAGAGAAATTTTAATATTTATACTGACAAGTTACGAATGCCCATGGGGAAATAAACTGGGCATTGCTAAAAGGGACCTACATCAAATCAATTATTGCCTTTCTATTAACAAAAATAATTTCATAAATTTACATCCTCAATTAAAAAAAATGTGAAGCATGATAAAGAGGATCATAGCTCTCCACAACGTCCTCTATTTGATTTCAGTAATTCGAGATTCTTTATTATCCATCTTTTTTTTTGTTCTGTAATCAATCTGAATTATTAACCAGATTAATTTCTCTCTCCCAATGTTTCTCTTACCTACAATATCCCTTGTAAGTCTTGATTTCTTTAACCCTTTCTCTCATTCTGGGACCCAGACTTTTCAGCTATCACTTTCTTATTGCAAGCACCAAATCCTTTGTAAATATTTTTGTTTCTCTTAAAAGTTGTTTGGTCTGTTGTATTCTCAGCGTTCGTCGATAAAATCATTTGTTTATTGGTTCAAGTTTTTTTTTCTTCATCTGTAAAGAGAATGTCCAGCATTCATTTCCATACATCTGGTTATAGATTACTTTGTGTTTCAATGCTCTTTTCTCTGTTTCTAAAGAAATCTTCCTATTTCTTAATAATTTGCTCAATATCGAGAAGTCATCTTTCTCTTCGGCTTCTCGTGTCATTTGTTCCTTACTACAATATTTAGCTATCCCCCCCCACGAGGATTGAATGTGGCACAAGGCCGAGTTTAATGTGGGTTAATTGTTCCTTACTACACCTACTGAAATAGTTTCAATTATATTTTCCTTGATTTTGACGGATCTAATATATGTCTAAAACTTTGAGCTGACTCTTGATTGGTTGTTTTTGTTTAGCGCCATATCAATCTCTATGGGTTATTTAATGTCAACGCCTACATGTTTGTTTTGTACACACTTTTATACTTTAAACTACAGACATAGCAGTATTTGTTTGGTCTTGTAAAGAGTAGAGACGGGGGCAGTCAGATACTTAATGGCGCGGCACAATAAAACCGACTATTTTCCCGTATCGGATGATTACTACTTGATGCCTGGTGAGAGCTTGAGTTTCAATAGATGTTCAAGGCAAGGAGCCTTCCAGAGAGAAGATACATTTATCATGATAAAGGAATATTCAGGAACTGCTTGTTGGTGCTAGAACGTTATTAATTTTGTTTTGGCCTTACAGTATTTTACAAGCCACTCTTTTCTCCATTGCGCCACCTGGGATAGGTAAGACCTGCAATGGCCCTGGTCTTCCAGATATTGGTGCAAGTATAAAGTGTTGGTATCATCTGCATCGACAGTCATTAATATATTAATATATATATATATATATATATATATATATATATATATATATATATATATATATATCGGGTGTAACAGCAAAATTGTCCAAAATCGTGTAAAAGCAAAATTGTCAATTTCTTAGATTATGCTTTGAATCATTGTATCTTAGCAATGATTAAATATATCTTACTGAAATTCTCCGAGGTTTTCTATAACACAATTGGATTCTATTTTAGGCAATACGAATGTATAATTACTCCCCAGGCTTAACAGAAGAATCGTGATGAAATCGATCATAAACGAATGTGGCATGTTCATCATTAATCCTAACTAAGAATCGGAAACCCATGAATGATTGAAATAAAGTTCAAATATATTTTCATTATTGGGAATTTTTGCCGCTCAATTGGAGCAGTTTAAGTTTAAAGTCAGCCCATCCGAAAATGGGGTGTTAACAATTTGAATGGTGGCGGTGGTCAGGAAAATTTTTGTGTTCGCAATCTTGCAGGGAAGGAACCTCTACCATAGACAGTAATAATAATAATATACGATAATTTTTATTTATAACATAATTTTTTTATGTAATTCTAATAATCTTTTGTGTGAGATTTCAACTCTCTAAATTGATTGTACGTCGTTTTTTTACAGACATTAAATTTTTCTTGTTTTTACTTTCGTTTTCGGTTGATTCCTGGAAAATTTTTTGAATCCATTCATTGTTTTGAAACCGCCGGGTCTGAGGAAGTGAAATCGAATTTTATCGGTCTCATGAAAATAAAGTACTACCATGGTATTCTGAAGTCTGCGATGATGTTAATTAATTAATTATATATATATATATATATATATATATATATATATATATATATATATATATATATATATATATATATATATATACATATATATATATATATATATATATATATATATATACATATGCATAGATAAAAGTGTGGATGGTCCTACACGAGGCCTTCACCACTATAATCAAATCTCATGTGTCGTTGTCAGGTTGTCGGTTTCCTGAAAAACTGATCTGCTTGAACCTCATACGTCGAATCTCGACGGGAGAGTCGATTATATATATATATATATATATATATATATATATATATATATATATATATATATATATATATATATATATGCCTATATTTCTGAGATGAGTCCTTGTAATTATTCACAATATTTACATCATTTGGACTGTTGTTGTACATTTTATTGCCATATTGCAGGAAGATCGGAAAGTACAACGGCCGAAAGGCCGTAAATGGTGCAATACAGATGAGGACAACTGTCAGAACCACGTAAATATATATATATATATATATATATATATATATATATATATATATATATATATATATGTATTTATTTTAAATAAAAATATCAATTAATTCAACAGCGCTTAATTTTAAACATTCACTTTGTAAAGTGTAAAAATATATATAATTAAAAATTTGATCAATCTCCACAGCTACTCTCGTAAAATTGTCCTTGAGCTTGTTTCAACAAATAAATTAGCTTCATTGCATTTAAAATGGATAGAATAACGTTTTTCTTGGGAAGCTCAATATCCAATAAAGAAAGTAAATGTATCCTTTTAACTGGGTTATCTTTCTTTCACCTTTTTTCAATTAGTATGCGCTGTGCTTGGCCAGTCATGTGAACTTTAACGACCAATGAGCGAAGCCCAATCTATATAGTGACACAGTTTTTATCGTAGATGCCTCTGAAAGAATTAATTAAGCTCGGGGAGTCAAATCTCTTTGCTACATGATGAACCTGATTTGTGAATGTCATAGTCTTTTGTATTATACCCTAGTTTTTCTTTTTAAGAATGAATTTCGTTTTCATATTCGTATGAAAACATGTTTACATTTCTAAAATTTGTAAGCATTCTTTTTCGAAAATAAAAGCTTCTTTCTCCTTCCGACTTCTTAACTATTTTTATATTTATTTTTTATTATACATGTTTAGGTACTGATTTGCTTTGGATTGCCAGATTCTACAAAGAGCGAAGCAACATACATTGGCAATCTAATATTTTATTCAAGAAAACATTATATGAAGTTAATAAAATAGTTTCTTAAGAATCTAGCTTATATTTCATTAGACTTATATAATACTTATATAATAACTAAAAATAAGAAAATAATGCAAAACAAAAAAAGGAAATTACCAGAAATTCTCCAGAAGGTAGTGAAAAAAAAGCGATAATAAAGGACTAAACATGAATTGCAAGAAGGTGAAAGAAAGATAAGTTAGAATGCTTGTTTGTCAGCAAAATGAACAGTCCAACTTAGAAATTCAAACTGGGGATATCAAAATCAGCCAAGTACAGCAATTTAAATATCTGGGAAGGGTTTTAGCAGAGGATGGAAAGTGCAACGCTGAAATCTGTACACGTCTTGGGATAACGAAAGATGATTGCAAAATATAGGCAATGTATTAAGAAACAAAGAATTTCATTAGAAACAAAGAAAAGTATAGTGAATTGTTACGTAATATCAGTCCATCTATATGGCAGTGAATGCTGGACAATAGTATCACAGTTGAAGTTTCTTGAAGCAACAGAATGTGGTTCTACAGAAATATGCGGAGAGCACCATTGAGCGAACGTATGACAAACGACGAAGTTTTAGAAAATACAAAAACAAAAAGGCCGAGTTCTAGGGTACATAATGAAGAAAGAAGCTTAGCAGTCAAGCGACCGGCTGATCGGTTGAACTCTCTGCCTTCTGCGGGGAGGAACCCGAACGAGGCTACGCCGAAGGGCGGAGTCTCTTTCATGGAGGTAAACCGACCCTGAACCCGTTTATACAGTTTCAAAGGGCATATTTTGGCCGAGCCCACGGGCTCGGAGATCCCACGTTAAACCGGCCTTTTGCCACATGATGCCCTCGTGGGAGGGTGACTGACTAAATACCGAAGAAAGAAGGCTTGGGAAATATGATACTACAAGAGATAGAAGGCAAGGGGGACAGAGGGACAAAAAAACTCATAACCTACCGAACAAGCCTCTGTATGGATCTCAGAACAGTGTTTAGGGGAGAAAAACAAAAAGGCAATATTTAGTAATCGGTACAAATACATGAAATCGTGGAGAGCCATGATCGCCAACACCCTGAAGGGATATGGCAAATAAAAGAAGAATAGAGTAAATTATTTATATAATAAATATGTTTTTTTCTTAATTCGTGGCCACTATCTTTTTCCAGAATTTACATAATCAGCATAAAGATTAATTACGGAAACTTTTAAAGTAAATTTTAGGTTGAACATTGTAAAAATCAATTTCTAATCAAGAACTGTTTCAACGATACTCGGAAACATTTGTTTTTTTTTTATTAGCGAAGAAAATTACTAAAGCTAAGCGGGAGAGTTACAAAAATTAGCGGCAAAGTCATTGGACATGTCGTGCTTCCGAAGAACAAATTCACTACATGTCTAAATGAGTCAGACTCGCTGACGCTAGATTATAGAAACCTAGTGATAAAAAAAAAAAACGCCTGGAAAACTTTCTCTATGCATGAGTGTTTCGCAGAAAGCATTCACGTAATGTTATTCGGACAATGAAAATCATTAGTACCAAATTCGAGTTGTAGGGAAGAACAAGCAAACTATTTCTTCCTTAACACTTTTAACTCCGTGTAACTCGAATCCCGCCATATTTACCAGCGGACACCAGTCCAAAAATTCACGGTGAAAAAAAAATTCGAAATACGCTTTTCCACAAATAACAAACATTAGACATACCAAATAAACCAACCAACTCTATAAGCTATTCATGCAAATATTTATACGTGCAAAAGACTACTAAATACACTATTTTTTTTCAAAGAAATGATTTAGTTTCTTTTGGTAATTTTAATTTAATCGTTGAAAAAGAAAAACAAACTCACCCTGTTCGTTTTGCCTTTTCCTTCACGTTTTTTCTGTTTTCTCACGCTTTCTACGTCAGTTGCCGAACATGTAATAACAGATCATCCTTTCATCTAATCTCTAACATAGTAACAGTTGATTTTTTTCTTATTAGTCTTAAAATATTGAACAGTTCTTTTTATCTCCCCATAAAGTTGATGGCTACTATCAGTCAAACTCTGGCTATGACAAGTATGTTATTCTGAGTAATTGATGAAATATATTAACTGAAACATGAACTTCGAGCGTGATAGCTAATATTCTTACTGTCCGCTCTGCTGAGACATGGAAACGACGAAGAAAAAAGCAAGACAGCAAGGCTTTAGCAGTAGAAATAAAATTAGAATTGGTAACGAGTTGGGGGAGAGTCAAGTTAACAGTAGGGTTGCAGCAGAAGAAGGAGTAATAACTTTAGATTTAAGGTATCAAGTTATATGTTGCGGACAATATCATAGAGCATAAAATTGTTGGTCCTTGAAGTTGTGCTATTGTTAGTTCAGTCCATGTACCTGGTTGTAATGACTTAGTCGAAACATAACTAGCACTAACTTTGTGATACTAAAAAAAAGAACGATCTATCCTTAGACAATGGGAGCAGAAAGAGAACAATGTTTCACATTAGTATTAAGTTTGAATCCCTCCAGGCACATTGACGTGCTTTTGAAGAATAAATTCACTACATGTCTAAAAGACCTAGATTCGTAAACGCTAGATTATAGAAAACTAGTGGTGTAACAAGCGTATTTCAACAGAGTAATTACCATTGAATAGTGATCCTCATTTGATTCCTTATACTTTCGGCCTTATACACCATCTTGTTATGGAGTCCACCCCTTTTTCATACAAGTGGACTCGCCCAGTGTGTACTTATATTGCTGCCGGTGAATACTCGGAAGTTAGACAGTAAGGGAGATACACTGAGAGTGTGAGGTAACAGCTTTGTAGGAGTCACAGTTGCGAGCACGTAGACTCAGAAGGAAGTCATACTTAGATACTGAATTTCCCAGACTGTACATATATTATTATTGCTACTAACCGCATTTCTGGATCTACTAACCGTATTACCAATTGTATTATTGCGTCAATACATTTATTTGCTATATTTCATTCCTGCGTTTGTCATTCATTTGAGACCGGATTTCATCTCGGAATCCACAACACATCTAAGCTACGATTAGAAAAAAAATGTTATACTTAATAGATACCCTATGCTTTCGGCACTGTGCCACATCTAAGCTGCGCTTAGAAAATCATAGTTTATCCGGCCGAAACTTTGTGATAATGACAACAAAGATTAACGTTTTAATCCGACTGTAAATAATATAAAAATGATAATTTCTTACTTGAGTAACTTGAAATCGCTTTTATTGTTTCCTTCTCTGATTCAACGCCGGCCAACTAATCTTCGTGACAGTATAGCTCCAGGACTCACCAACAGCCTATTCACCGTGAGGACAACATAACAACATGCAAACTATGAAATTCTTTCGTTGACTTTTTTTTTTTTTAAATAATTTAATAATGATTATTGTATGCAATTCCCCTCAAATATTCAGTTGGAGATCGTTGTGAAAAAACAAGAAACAATCTGCAAAATTCATTCATCTGCCTTCATATATTTCCTCAATTTAGGAGTAGGGGATGACCTCCAATTAATTGTTCGAAAAATGCATCTCGGTTTCTTTGCACTTTTTCCCGTCCAGTTGTGAACCTCCATATTGTGGGTTGCTCCGTCCTCAGCTCTGTGGGGAGTCATCTTTTTGCTGCTTCAACATGGCTATTTGTCCGATCTTGAAAATGAAAGAGCAGTCAGCCACATAGGCTGTTGTAACTTATAAATCACTAAGACAAACAGTCAAACTTTCAAAATCTCTACAACTCAAAGCCGATCTAAAAGGCGTGCACATTATGAAAGCCATCACTGTTCTGAAGCTATGAATTCGACGCCAGCTTTGAATTGTTCTCACGCTGTGGAGGCTGGTGAAGTGTTGTCACGGAGATAAGTTGAGAGCTGTTGTCTCATCGGTGTTGAGCTGGCGGTGATAACATGTCCCTTCCTGGTTTGAAGAACTAATTTTTTAATAGCATTATAAAATATTTTGAATTTTTAAACTTAATTTGAGGAAATGACGAATAAACTGGCAAGCAATCCCAGACAAATTGCAAATAAATGAAATCAAGGAAAACATACAAATTTATGAGTTTGAAACGAGCCGAGAGCATTTCTCTTAAACGCCAGACGGTTGTCCGGGTGAATGTTAGAATTTTGAAAGCCGTTAAGGATGGTCGGCTTACTCCATTATGATGGTTCAAATGATTTTCCTTATGTTTATTCCCCTAACCAGACTACGATGAGGAGATACCGAGTTTCATTAACTAGAAGCAGTGCAATTAGTTTTGGTATCTTAGAATAAACTATTTCTAAAATTAGTATTTCATAATAAACTTGTTAGTATTAATCTTTTTAATGATGTCAAAAATCTATTAATCCAACTACCAAAAAATGATTATTCATCTCTGTATAATTTGCGTTTAGTCGATTTCGTTTTCTCGAGTTGCTATGTACCGTATTTGGCGGTATGAAAAAATGCACATGCATATTATACGCCCCAAGAAATACTCAAGAAAAAAGTGTTGATGTATTTAAGTACGTGATGCTAAAATCAAATTATCAGTTCATTGGAAACACATTAAAAAGCTGAAAATATCACTGTCTATAGAGTGGCCTAAGAAACTTTTTTATATATCCAATTCCAAAATTTAATTACCAAATCCCTACTCAACATAAATAAACATTCTGTCTATATTTCTGAGATGAGGTATTATGTACAGTATTTACATTAGTCGGACTATTGTCCTCATCTTTGTCGCCATATTTGTTACAACGTTTCGGCCGTTGTACGCTCCGGCCTTCTTCAAGGACACATGGCACAGTGGATAAAGGCGTTGGTTAGATCCAGTGACAGACTCAAAGAATGTGAGTTCAATACCCGGTTAAGGCAGTGGAGAACTTTCAGAGGGAAAATTAGCAGGAGATAACTGATAACTGACATCCATCAAACATGGCACGTGGAACTAGAGCAGTCTACCCCAGTGAGCGAAATAAAGGATTCAGTTCGAAAGTCACAGAATTTTATATATAGATATATGTCGCTTGGTACATTATTTACATTATTCGGACTATTGTCCTCATCTTTGTCGCCATATTTATCACAACGTTTCGGCCGTTCGAAATTCCAACCACCTGAAGAAGGCTGGAGCGTATAACGGCCGTAACGTTGTGACAAATATGGCCACAAAGATGAGGCCAATAGTCCGACTAATGTAAATACTATAGATAAACATTATTTGGAACTGGTATATAGTAGGTCCTCAATTTGCTAGTTTCCGTGCTTATATTCGATTTTTCATGGATTTGATTCAAGTTATTAACAATCGTCTGATCCATATTTGGCCACTCCTTTAGCAATGTTTCTTCAAGGGTTGCCACTGACATAATTTTGGTTGCATGCTCTTGAAAGTTTCGGTAAAGGTGTTCCTAAACTTGTTCTAATGGATTCATGTCAGGACTTTGGGCTACCCATAGCAGTGACTTGATTCCTTACGATTCCTTCTAGACCTTTGCTACTTTGCTGGCATGACATGGCGCTCCATTTTCTTGATAAAGATAGATATTCTTGTCAATCTGATTAGTTTCAAATAGTGGGAGTTGTCCTTTCTCTAATATTTGACAGTATCTTGGACCATTCAACCACTCATCAACAAGAATCAGCTCAGATTTCTATCCAAACCAGACAGCCCCCACCCCACACCATTACTCCAAACCCTCCATGTTTCACGGTCGCCTGCATGCATTCAGTGTTCCAAGTCTCATTCTGATTTCTGCAAAGATAAATCTATCTCGAATTCGAATACGGGTAGAATTTTACCAAATTACAAACTGCCAAAATTCATAATCTTTGCTCTCGAATTCTCTCACCCAGTCCATGCTCCTGTTTCTGTTAACCTCCGAAATCAAGAGCTTCTATCTTGAAACTCTTCTTTGATAGCTTAGTTCTTTCAGAGTCTTTCCCACAAGATATGCTAAAATTTCCATGCTGTTAGCGATATCTTTGACGCTCTGAGGACGGTTCCTTCAGCGCCCTTTTCGTTCAGACACGATGCTTGATCTTCCTGAACGTTGTTCCACCCGAGTGACCTTCTTCATTAAATTTCTTGATAATATTGTTAACCCTTTGATGATTAACCTGGAAAAACCTAGCAATTTCTCTATTTTACTTGCCATACTGATGCCATCCTATTATTTGTCCTTGTTGAAGTTCACATTTCCTTACTTCCACGAACTTTCACCGCAAAATATAAGTCAACTATCGTTCATAGATTAGAGTAGCTTGATACTAACACGGTATTGTCTGAAAAAAAGAAGATACATTGTTACACAAGCCAAAATTGCTGTAATTAAGGGTAGCTAAAAACTTGTCATAGCCTACTGTAAAACCCAAGCTACGAGTACAGTTGAACATAGGCTTAAATAAAATTTTATCACTACAATAATTTTCTTTCACTTACGTCTCTTTTCCAGTTGGTTAATGATAAAATGTATTCAGTCATATTTAGTTATGACGGATCAGCTGGTGGCAACAAACGCCGCCAGTTTTCTGCTACCATAATTAATTTTACAAGGCCGTTATACTGGGTTGGAACAAAAATTTGTAGCGCACTTTGTATCATTTTCAAAGTTTTGATTTGTTTATATACGGCTTATCAGTCTTTGCAGACAGTATTATGAATAATTAAGAGTGATCTCCCCTTGTTTTGTTACGCTCCTCCTTGAGAGAGATATTTCTCTTTACTGGGACTATAAAAGGACACTACACGCGAACCTTGTATTCTTAGTTGAATGAAGCTTTCTTAAAGCCTGCACCTACGTACTTTTGTCATTACAGACGGTATGAATTTCTTTTGTTCAAATGGTTTGCGTCAATTATTCCTTCTGTTAGTTTACCAAAATAATTCCAATGTTCTACAAATTTTTGTCTTTCTTTAGATGTTCTTCAAAATTTCCATAATATTTGTGTTTTGGCAGTAAGCACATCTTCCTTGCACACCTCCCACTCAGTCACTTACTATAGTAGGCGCGTGGCAATCCTGTAGATCCCGTGATGACTTTTTAAGATTTTTAGATACTTTTCGGAACACCTATACGCTTTTAGTTTGCATCGGCTTGTCACGGTATTGTTGGCCGTTGTTTTATATATCACCCGCTTATAAATCATTTTCCGGTAAGTGGAATTGCTAATTTCTTAATTTCTTGGAGATCTTTTTAAATCCCTTCCCAGACTTATCTGCATCTACGAATTTTTTCTGAAGATCTCAAGAGGCCTCTTCTGATCTCTCCATACTGATGCCATAAAACTCCCAAAATTAACAGCAAACCGAACTTAATGTTTGGGGTTAAAATGAAAGAGGCCCCACCAAAATCCTCTCTGGCGAATTTCTAATCATTTTCATCTGTTTTGTTGCATTTGATTTTAATTTAAAGATTTTGAAGTAGTAACAAATTAAAACCACGTGAACGAAATCAGATGAAAATGATTAGAACGTCATTTAAACAGCAAGCGGATATCTGGTGTGGTATAATGGATAGGAGGTTGGGATGAGAAATCGAAATGCTGTGTTCGAATTGCAGCCGGGTTCATTGCATTCACGTGAAAATACCTTTTAAAAAAGCTGGAATCCATCTCTACTCACTCCGCAACCTTTCGGTTGAATATTAGGGCAGGCTGGCTCCTTTCACCTTGGGTGGCAACCAGTCTATTGGAGAAAGAAATAGCAACCTACTGCGGGAAAATCTCCCTGCCTCGTCCGTCATGAATCGAAAGAGACATGATCGCCCGACCGTGTATCACGTACGGTACATAATGAACTGAAGTAGCAGTATATATGCAAGTGTCCGAAGATTTTCCTCACAAAAAATTTTATTGATGTAATTTTGCAAATAATTGAAATAAGAAAGAATTCTTATTTACTTAGCTATTTATTGCTATTAAAACAAAAGACACACTTAAACAAAGAAAAGATGGAAAAAGAAAATGTTTAGCCCTTTTAATGTTTTCTCTTTTTTCCATTCAGCATATCCGTATCAATATCAATAATAACATTTTTTGCTGCTACTCTGGCTAGTAATCTACAAGAAAAATATCCACATTGGCTTGTTACCTCCAAGGAAATGATATCTGCGCCATCCAAATTTTAATTTGGAATAATATCTACATATTAAAACAGGTGCTACTTTAACTTGTCATATTTTCCTTGTAGATAACAAAGCAAAGTAGTACTATAGTTGTCGACAACATACCAAATAAAAATTTGTACGGTGTAGATATTTTAAGCGATGTACATGTTGTTTATCGCTAGAATATAAATAAAATGAAACTTTTTAACACTTTCTTTGTTATCTTTTACTATGTGGACATCGTTGCAAAAATAAATTTAGCACCGATTTTTATCTCAAGGAAAATCTTTACTTAGTTATGTTAACTCCATATCTAATTGTGTTTAAGCCCATATCATGTTGCAACATCGATTCTTGCACGATCAGAGAAGTTAAGCAACGTCGATGCTGGTCAATACCTAGACGGCTGTAGTAAGGTTGGATGTGCATGAGATACAAATGATAACGGCTCGAAATCGGAAACTGGAGATCTGAATTCCAATTCCAGTCAGTTTAGTTATATTCATTTACGCACAAATATGCTTGAGAAGGATACGAATCCACATGTTCTCCCCCGATATGGGTTAATTAGTAAGTCTCTTTATTATCTCAGCAAAATGCTTAAAGTCTAAAAATATTTTCTAGTTTTAAATAACTCGCAAAATCTGTCTATAAGTCTGAGACGAGGTAATGTGACTATTTATACTCTTTACATTGTTCGGATTGTTGTTTCGATATTTATTTCGGTCGTTGTACGCTCCGGTCTTCTTCAGGTGTTGGAATTTAATTAGTATACTGGGGTAGATTGCTTTAATTCCATGTAGCATGCCTTTTGGGATATCTCTGTCGTTAGTTATTGAACTCACAACTCCAACATATAACACTCGGAGAAGGTCGTAGCGTAAAGCGGCCGAAACGTCTTGAATATAGCAATAAAGATGAAGACAAGTCTGAACGATGTAAATAGTGTAAATAACATGGAAAGATTTGATAAACCGTAAAAAAATCACACTCAAGATCCGCGTGTTAATAATGTTAAAATCAAGATCAAATATTTATAGCGATTTTCCAAGCGTAGCTTGGATGTGGCACAAGGCCGAAAGTAAGGGGCACCCAGTGAGGATCGAAATCACTACTCAGTCGTAATTGTTCTAGCGAGACAAGCTTGCTATCCATTACATCGCCTAGACATGCCCATATTGATTTTCCAAGCGTAGCTTAGATGTGATACAATGCCGAAAGTACGGGCATCGAGTGTGGATCGAACTCATTACTCAGTCATAATTGTTCTAGCGAGACAACCTTGCTAACGATTACACTGCCTCGAGGTGCCCAAATATCAAATATCTATATATTTAAATACGATATGTTTCCAGAGGGTGGCCTGAAGTCCTTACGACAGAGAACTGGTGACGGTTCAACGATTTTCATACCCATTACGTTTCATCAAGAGCTATGTAAACATACGCAAAAACTTATAAACCCGAGTTTTCATTTGACAATATAACACTTTAATGATTTCTTAAGAGATTTATTCATTTGAATTTGCCTTTCTTTATGAAGCTGCTTGCTAAATCTTCAGTTGTAAGATTATAAGGCGGTGGCGAAAGTATGTTGCACGTTTGCTTGCCAGAATTGAAACCATTAGGAAGCCACTTAAATGTCTCGTATCACTTAAGGTATATGCAATGCTCTTATCAGTCAACTATCATCTGCAGTCTTTGTCAACTTTTAAACATGGAAATAGATTATTTGTTCAAATAGCCATACAAAGTGTTTGCGTGACAGTAATTCAAATTTGCCCTATACAGCGTGGATGTATCAAGCTTCCATTAAATATCACCGAAGTTTATGTATTTATATTTCTTTTGAGCCTGTAAGCGTCAAGTAGGAATGGAGTTCTAAAAGGAAAACTTGGTCGATGCGGCTATTTACCAAATGATTTTAAATTATATTTTGGAGGAGGGTCAGGGGTGCTTACAGTGTAGCATTGTTGATAATTCTTAACAAGATAGAAGATTATGCTGAAAAGATCTTGGCTCGGCCCACTTTTCCAAATTTGAGTAAATAACCAAAGAACATATTTTTTTTTTTTGGCGGAGAAAGGCTTCTTGCTCTGGCGGAGAAAGGTTTCTTGCTCTGGCTGAGAACTTTTCAATAATCATATATTCATAGAAAAATGGAAAAAAATAGGCGAGAAGGAAATCGTTTGGTTGTCAGTAACCTGTTTTCTAAATAGAATTTTTTGTAGCACTCTGACGCGTGTTGCAAAAAAAAAAAAAAACAATATTTAATATTGTTGAAGATATCGCTAACATTTTTTTTTGCTGAGATATGCAAACTCTATGTTTCGCTGAATTTCTCAAACCAATCGACGAAATTTGAATAAGCTGATTTGTTTGGAAAATACATTGGCAAAAATCCGAATACGCACCTTAATAATTCCTTTAATTCAATTTAATTTTATAGGACTTCATGGTAAAAAATATTTTTTAAGAAAATTTCTTTTTTAGCATGAATAATGGATTCTTAGGATTCTTACTCATACAACAGGCCATGCATAAGTATTTCTTTCTGGAGTCAAATTCTGATTTTTGAAGCGTTTAACCATAAAGTTCTGTTTATAGTTCTCGCAAACGCAGAGCGAAGTAGAAACAGGATTTATATATATATATATATAACTTAAAAGATATGTAAAAAAAGAAAAAAATAGTTTTATTGAATAAGTATTTATTTTAATCATTAAATTATTTAAAACATAGTGTATTTTGGATGCTAAATATTAAAAATTAATTTTTCTCCCCAAATTAATGAAAATCTATTGTATTAAGCTACGCACCCTAGTAAAACAACTGCATCTTGAACCACCTTACCTGTTTGCACTTCTCCCCAACATATGTCTTCGATCGGTCAATGTATGGCTATTTTAGAGAGTGTTACGGACAGACGGACTAACAAAAGTCACAGAATTTTATATATAGATAACATGTCGCCTGGTGGAGATTAAGCACACCAGATGACAAATATGAAAAGTTAAATTAAAAAAAATGAATATGGAGTCGAATGTAAATTTATTGTAAATTGACCTCCTTCATAGTTCTTTTATGTGACTTGTCCTTCCAGGGCGTACGCGATCATGTCCCTCCACCTCCTCCTGTCCATTGTAGCTCTTTTTGTTTTTTTCTCCCAGACCCATTTGCTTAAGTATGTCAGACATTGCTTTCCCTTGTCCATCTTTTCCTCTATCCGTCCTATGAGTATCAGATTTTCCTAGCCTTCCTTTCTCATTACGTGTTCCAGAAATTTCAGCTTCTGATGTTAAGTATAAATTTCCTCTTTGTTTCCATTCTCCCCAAAACGTCCTCGTTGCTCACATGTTCAGCCCATGGTATCCTTAGCATGCTTCTGTAGAACCACGTTTCTGTTGCTTCGTGCATCTTTATTCTTGGGTGATTGTCCAGCAATCAGTGCCATGCAGGAGGGCAGATATTTAGTCACAGTTCAGTATTCTATTCTTTGTTTCCAACGAAACTTTCTTACCTCGTAATAATCTATTTAGCATTGGGAATGCGTCTTTGGCCATCTCAATACGTCTTCGGATCTCAGTGTCACACTTTTTGCCCTCTGTCAGAACACGTCTCAGATATTTCAATTTCTGCACCTGCTACGCACCAAAGTAAAACCAACTGCATTTTAAACCGCCTTACCTGTTTGCACTTCTACGACTTGTAAATTGCATTTTGAGCACATCTTTTTTGCTGATGACCATGCATTCTGTCTTCTTGTAGTTTATGCTTAGTCCCTTCTTCTCGCTCTCCTTCGCTATCTCTTCTGTAGGAGGTCTTGTAGTTTCCTTTCCGTGTTTGAAAACCTGTTTATATCAGTTAATTTCCATAAATTTACAAAGAAACTGAAGATTCTTTATACTAATGATCGTGCTGTAGAAGTACGATCTTATCCTTATGATGACATCTTTATACTTATGATCGTACTGTAGAAATACGATCTTATCCTTATGCTGATATCTTTATACTTATGATCGTACTATACGAATACGATCTTATCCTTATGCTGACATCTTTATACTTATGATCGTACTCTAGAAATACGATCTTATCCTTATGCTGACATCTTTATACTTATGATCGTACTGTAGAAATACGATCTTATCCATATGCTGACATCTTTATACTTATGATCGTACTGTAGAAATACGATCTTACTAAAATTCATTTGAAACTTCTCGATCAAAGGGACAAAATGTTATTGTTCACTTTTTCATTTTTAACTCAACTTTAATTGTACATATCTAAACTTCTAATTATTTCAGCTGCCACATAAAACGACCCGCAACTAAATTGAGTTCTTCAAAAATCGATTAATTTTAAAAAGGTGAATTAATTATTCGAAATAATTGCTCCTCTTATTCTGCTACAACTGAGCATTAAATTCCACGAATTGAGACAATTAGTTGGCGAATATCACTTGGAACCAAGATTCGTCAATGGTTTTCAAATTTATGTTTGAGTGTATTTAGCACTCTGAATATTGGATACTTAATGCCAGTCCTGGGTATGACGATAAACTACATCCTGCCGAAAGGCCTCTGATCGGGAGATTGGAGGTTTTGAGGAACGTGGAACCACCTGTTAATTGCTGTTCCCACGTCCACCCTGATCCAAGGTGGTAGCACCTGTTCGGGTCCCAGCTATAGGCAAATAGTGAACCCCCAAACAAAAATCAACAGTATATTTTTTTTTTTACAATAAAATGTGGAAGAATTCATTTTATAGCAAAATGACAATACATGCAACGCAAAAATGATATAAAAGTACATTTTTATGTTAAAATTACTAACAATACATTTTATGATCTACAAACTTTATAAGCTAAAAAACATAAATTTATCCTGAGAGTAAAAAATATTTGTAGTTGAAAACGTAAAACTGCGGACAAAAGATTTTGGCTTTAAATAATCAATAAAGGTTGAAAGGCCGCGAAATAAAATCAACAAGACCTCCGATCGGGAGATTTTAGGTTGTGAGGAGCGTAGAACCACCTCTTAATTGCTGTTGTTCTCAGATCCACCCTGAATATGGGTGGTAGCACCTTTTAGGGTCCCAGCTATAGGCAAATAGTGAAAACATAAACAAAAATCACTGAAAGCATAAAAATGCCATTTTATAGAATGACCAAAAATATATTTTATCTGTAGTTGAACGTATACGATTACGTCTAATATATATTTAGTTCAAGTCATAAAATTGTGTTCAAAATACTTGGATTTCGGTATCAAATAACGCGTAGAGCTTGATATGCCACAAAAAAAAAAAATCAGCCGACCAACATGGTTCGGCCAAACCCAATAACGGAACACTTACTCCAAAATGACTGCCATGCAAATATGGAAAGAGAATTTTCGAGAAAAGACAAAGAAATTAGTCTCTCGTGTCTGAACTAATGAAAGATGAAATGACTTTTTAATGTAACTGGGCAGTCTGCCGATTCAAATTCTAAAAAAGAGAGATATCTTTGAAACGAGATCTTTCGCTTCAGCTTTTTGAAACGAGGCTACATTTTCTGTTCTAGAATTGTGTATCAAAATTCAGGCTTCTCTACAGCATTTGTTTGCCCTTAGAACTTCGTGCGTGTTATCTTTGCCTTTAGTCTGCGCATAACGTACACATTGAACGATCAGGCAATATTAGTTCCCTGGCTATCACGTACGACGATATGTCTCGGTAATCTGTGGCAGAAATTTGACCGCGACGCCATCAAATAGTCAGGGAATTATAAATTAATGAGTTACTCTGCGGACCTTTAAAGCGACATAGGATTATGGTACACTGCGACGCGCAATTTAGTAAAATGTTAAATAACCCCTTTCTTGGATCAAGAGTTAAGACTGGCTTCGAGCGAATGAATCCTGTAGGTCGTAGCGAGGACCATCCTTCTTCGCACCCTGTGAACTAGAGCTACAGAATCACAATAGTAAGAGCTTTGATAAATTTTAACTCCTGTTGTTTCCACGACACGGGGTGGTAGCAACTGTTAGTTCAAATAGTTAACCCCCAAACTGGCGTCAAATCAGTACGAAAGAATAAAAATAGATTTTTTATAGTAAAAATACTAGCAATACATTTTTGAAAAAAAGATTACCAGCAAAAAACTCTATATACGTTAATGAAAGCTTATCTACAAACTGATTTCTTAAAAAGGATACTATTCTGTATATATATTCTGTTGATACTAACCTGTCCTAAAAATTTTGTCGGCATTAAATAACCCATTGAGGTTGATATGGCATAAAACAAAATAAACCATAAAACCCAGAGAGTCTACTAAAAGAGGACAGCATTCTTGATTTCCGTCCCGAGATCAACAGAGTGATAGGGCAGTGCTGATGACGTAGGTATACTTAGTTGGGATAAGAATGATCTTGAACAATAATTCAACGTGTTCTCCCTAGAAATGGGAGTGATGACGAACCTTTCCAAAAGAAAAACTAAGATTTAGAATTGTATTGAAAGCAGTAATGGCACATAATCTGAGTCCGTCATAAAAATTCAGGGTGTAGAATTAGTAAATATTAAACATTCAAATACCTCAATGTGTAGATCAGTTATAAGAAATGTAATATAGGAGATAAGGAAATTTAACATAGAATGAGTTATACTAGACGTAGTTTCTCGCAACATGGCTAGAAAATCAAAACATTAATCTAAAATCTTAAGTAATGTTCTAAAATAGCCTTTCATATGGATCTCATGTATGGCGCCAAGCTCGTTCAGAAATATCTACACTGCAAGCTGTACACTTTCTCAGATTAATTATAATTATTAAAAATGGCTTCGAGTGAATGAATCCTGTAGGTCTTAGCGAGGGTTATACTTCTTCGAACCGTGTGAACTGGCCCTACAGAATCACAAAGAAATCCACAATATAGAAGGAAAATTAGTGAATTTCAACAGCCGCAACAACTAAAATGGATATCACACTTAACTCAAAGTGACATAATCAAGATGTCGATATTCCACACTAGTTTAAACAAAGGTTTAGCAAGAAAACCCCATCAATATTAGAAATACTGATAACAGTTACTGGACATATTTTCCTGAAAAATCCTTTCAGGAGAGATATTTTATGGATTTCAAAAGACAGTAATCCTAGCTACTCGGTCAATAAATGCCAGATGTTTCCTTATGGGGAAACGGCTAATGTAACCATTGCCATTACGGCGTAGATAAAGTTTAAAATCGTTGAAGATACTTGAAGCGTTATTCTTGGAATCGGTCAATAACTCTCCTTATTATAAATGAATTCGGAAGATACTACATTAGAAAAGTTGCTTATTTTCAGCTCGTGGTCACATTTATGGTTTAAACGTTCTCATTCTTGAAATACGAAGCGATTCTGAGTAGTTCACGACCAAATATTCAATTTCCAAAATTCAAATAAATAAATGAAAAATATGTTTCATTCTGACATCTTCAACACCCTTCAAGGAAAAAGAGAAAATCAGCCGAATAAAACTAAACTGGATAAAAGAACCTAGACAGTTAATGAAAGAAATTTCTGTCTGGCAATATGGCGATTTTCTAAAAGTAGCTTAAATGCGGATGAGGATCGAACTCACTATTCGTTCGTAATTCATATAGCGAGACAAGCTTGCTAACAATTTTGCCACATCAAGGTCCCACAGTCTATCCATATGAACAGTGGCGTTTTCATACTGGAAACTTTTGCCAATCACTTACGGAACAGTGAGCGTTACAGTCTGTTTAAATTTATAAAAACTTTTTAAAAAGAAAAAGAAATTAGACTTATTAAGTCCACTTGGTCTTTCTAGTAGAGAGAAACCTTTCCTTTCAAATCTTTTGTTTAAATCTGAAAAGTTAAGTTTGATGATATTATTACAGGGTTCCCATTAAAAATGATAAATTCAGAAATAAATTTAGATAAGGAAGAGATTATATATATATATATATATATATATATATATATATATATATATATATATATTTCCAAACTTTCCCTGACGATCTGTTTAGGTGAAACCTAGGTAGGTTTGTCTGGCTCACTAGGTGTATCTAGGTCTGCTCTACGGTTGTATTGATCTATTTTGTTAGTTGTTACTCGTATCGGGGTTTTTCTTTGGGCTTCAGACCTGCATCTGTGCGATTTTTTGTCGGCAGAAGTCCATGTTTGTAGCTCTTTCTTTTTTAAAACCTTTTTTCTCTCGAGATTGATTTGATTAGCAAATCAAAAATTCGAGGGTTTTTCGAAACGAGTCTAGTTATCTATATATATATATATATATATATATATATATATATATATATATATAGATAGATAGATAGATAGATAGATAGATATATGCTTACATCTATATTGGTTAGTTTCACACCTGTCTCTCACACCCTGATGAAAATATAGAAAGTGTATTCGTGTTCTCGAAAATAGAAAGATAATGAAAGGCTATTACCTAAGTACTCATTAGCTAGCTAGCTAGCTAGATCGATAGATAATGAAGAGGCGTAGACAGATAGATAGATAGATAGATAGATAGATAGATAGATAGATAGATAGATAGATAGATAGATCGATAGATAATGAAGAGGCGTAGACAGATAGATAGATAGATAGATAGATAGATAGATAGATAGATAGATAATGAAGAGGATAGATAGATAGATAGATAGATAGATAGATAGATAGATAGATAGATAGATAGATAGATAGATAATGAAGAGGGGTAGATATATAATGAAGTGACATAGATAATGAAGAGTGATAGATACTGAAGAGACGTTGATAAATAATGAAAAGACGTAGATAGATAATGAAGAGTCGTAGATAGATAGATATTGAAGAGACAGAAATATAGACAGATAATGAAGATAGATTAATAGATGGATAGATATTGAGGAGACATAGATAGATAGATAGATAGATAGATAGATAGATAGATAGATAGATAGATAGATAATGAAGAGCCATAGATAGATAGATCATGAAGAGACATAGAAACGTCCGTGTTTAAAATTGGGTATAATACGCGTTTCCTGAATACACGCAACAAGAAACGGCGCACTCAGTCTCTGAGCCTACGTGAAGAAATGCAAAGGAACAACAAGAGCCAAACTATATGTGCAAACAAATGATAATGTATTCACAATAAAGGTGTACAAGTGAAAAAAAACTAACAAAAACAAACAATGATGTGTGTGACATAAGAATACGAAAACAGTTTTGGTTCCAAGTATTTGATGTGTGTGGATGTGTGCACGTACGTACGTTGTCTATGTGTGGTTAGATCGTGCGTTTCCCAAAAGGAAGTGCATTCTCCGCTAGAGACTTACATGTTGACGTATAAGCGGATGAGAGAAGAAGATCTACGAAAAGTTATCAGTTTTAATATTTTATATTAATAGGATCTGTTTGGGTTACTTACCTACTGACGTTTCTACCTGTCCCATATATATATATATATATATATATATATATATATATGGAGGAGAGAGACAAAGAGAGAGAGAGAGAGAGAGAAGTAGACAAAGAGTTATTATCAGGCATATAGATAAAATAGACAAACAGATATGAACAGGCATATAGATAAATAGATAGACATATATGAGCAGGCATATATAGAGATAGGCATATAGATAGATAGATAGATAGATAGATAGATAGATAGATAGATAGATAGATAGATATGAACAGGCAAATAGATAGATAGATAGATAGATAGATAGATAGATAGATAGATAGATAGATATGAACAGTCATATAAATTGATAGATAGACAGACAGACAGGTATGAGCAAGCAGAAAGATTGACAGACAGTCATACAGATAAATATGAACAGGTAGAAAAATTGAAAGAGAGTCACACAGATAGATATGAACAGACATAGATAGATAGATAATCAGAAAGACGTATTCACAAACAGAAATTAGTTCAATAAAAGAGATGACATTGAAGGAATATATGGATATCCCTACTGTTTTGATAATATTCCAGTTAAGAAAAGCGTTAAGAATAAACAGGCAAATTGTTTGACGTTATTATAAAACAATGACTGAATGATAAATACATTGAATGCAATTCATAGGTTTGGGGAAATTAAGCTAGGACGTTGAAAGTGATATTAAACATTTCAAATAAAGTAACTTAGATTTGACGAAAGCTTTTTACGTCATCAAAGGAAATGTAATTGTAGGAGAAAGACAATTTAAAATTATATGTCGGATTCAAGAATAGAAGAACTGGGTTGGTAGCGTAGGTAATAAAGGAAGAGGCAAACGGAGAAAAGTGTAATGATGGCGAAATAGTTATTGTACACAGTTTAACCATAAACAAAAGAAGTGGGTTAATGGCACGAGGTAAATGGAGTTGTTAGAATGAGGTAGATTAATGTGTGAATGACAGAAACTGGTCGAGACAAATCCCAAAGATACGTGTCGAGGTTGTCGGCATCCTGTGAACTCTGCTCCACACACTGGAGACATTGTATACTGAAAGTATGTGAAAATAAACGAATTATGAGTAACGAGTTGTTATTTGTTATAAATCCATTATCTAGAAAACGAGTCAACTACTGTATTGTGAACCTTTATTACTTCTGAAACAGTATATATATATATATATATATATATATAATGCAAAAAAGAAAATAACACTGACATCTCATTTTAACAGATATTTTTACTAACATTACACAAAAATATCTTGAAATACTAAAGAGTAAATTTCTTCAATAAAATCGACATTGGCTTCAATCACAACCTCCAGACGACTTTCGAATCTCCTGCAACTCTTCTGGACGGTTTAATGTGGTGAATACTGCCAGGTCTTTCAGCAGACATCTCTTTACACAGGGCAGTACTACCTCCTCACTTGATGCAGGCCTCCGTGTCGAGTCTGAGTGAGTCCCTCACCGGTAATTCCGGGAGTTCTTTTCTTATCACAACGATGAGAGCGAGTTTTCCGAGCTGCCGTACCTTTGTAATCATCACAGAATCATCAAACACTTTCCGAACGCATTTTGTGTCATTTTGGTAAATAAATCTGTTAAAATGAGATCTCAGTGTTATTTTCATTTTTGCGTAATTTACCCATCGCACTCTGTATATTATGTAATACTCTTTTTCTCAAAGCAATGCTTTCAAAACAGAATTTTCATTAAACAATTCGTAGAACTGAAAGTATAGCTTTATATTTACACTTTGGTCCATAACTGCTATCACCTCAAATTTTCTTTCTATTTTTTCTATAAAAAATTAATTTTCTTAAAATGCAAACGTACCATGCTGTTATTATTACCAGTGGAACATTATAACATCAAAACAGAAATTATTAAGTATTTTTATTACCAAACTGGACAACAATGAAAACTGTGTAGCCAAACCTATGAATATGTAACAACCGAAAAGAGACTAGAATCGATAAAAGACATTTATTTTATATAATATAAGTCTATTTTCCAATCAGAGTTAATATTTTTTCTTGTCAACAGTTAAAATAAATGTGAACACATACACTCTTTAACCACCAGTTTTCATTCCAACGAAAAAACGAGGCGGTCGCTATGTGAGTTGTCCCTGATTGCTATTTCAGGTATACTACGCAAAGGCAGGGATTCCGCCAACCAAATTCACATAGATTTGATGTTACTTTTTAGCATTTGTAACATTTCTTCTTTATTTCTAAATGTTTATACAGTACAGTAGTGTACTGAATAGTATACGTAATAAAAAAAAATTGAAAATCGGATCTATATATGTTGAACAATACTTCGGTTGATATATTGTAAATAAAGTATAAATACATGTTTATCTATTCTTCACTTTATTTTATTTATTTATATTTTTATTATTTATCTTGTTTATATATATATATATATATATATATATATATATATATATATATATATATATATATGTATATGTGTGTGTGTGTGTGTGTGTGTGTGTGGGTGCGTGTGTGCAGGTATGTAGAAAAACAGGAAAGGACAAAATTAGGTAAATAATCCAGGGTTCTTTAGTATTTTTGGTTTTATTTTTAAAAAAACAAAAACAGTGCTCCATACAGAAGTAGAGCTTAGATTATAATTATTTTTTAAAAAGCAGAAGGAATCATATTTTTAAAAAAATAGTTATAATATATATATATATATATATATATATATATATATATATATATATATATATAGAGAGAGAGAGAGAGAGGAGGGAGGGAGGAGAGAGATAGATAGATAATGAAGAGACTGCAGTAGATAGATCGATCAATACACAGTTATACATATATGACCCCGAGATAGAAAATGAAACGACTTAGGTAGATAGATCATTTGATCAATAGATAGATAGATAGATAGATAATAAAGAGATTGAGGTATTTCGATCAATACACACTGAGATTGATAATGAAGAAAATGAGGTAGTTAAAGCGATCGATCAGTAGACAATGAGATAATCTATAGACGGGGCATATAGATAGATCGATCAATTTATAGTGATATAGTTAATGAAGAGACTGAGGTAGGTAGACCAATTAATACACAGTGAATTGATAGATAATGAAAGGGAATGAGGTAGTTAGATCGATGGAGCAATACACACTGAGATAGATAATATAGGGACTGGAGTAGATAGGTAAATCAATCAATTTATAGTGATATAGATAATGAAGAGACTGAGGTCGATAGATCGATCATTACACATTTCGATAGATAGATAATGAAAAGAATGAGGTAGGTAGAGAAATAAAGCGATCAATTGACAGTTACATAGATAAGAAACTGTTATAGGACCTTACCCATAACATAATGGACTATTCCATACGTAATAAATACTGCGCCTCAAGAGGAAGCAGAGAGTCCAGAAGTCGGGCGACCGGCTGATCGGATGATCGGTTGAACTCTCTGCCTTCGGGCGGGGAGGAACCCGAACGAGCCTACGCCGAAGGGCGGAGTCTCTTTCGGGGAGGTAAACCGAAGGCTTCAAAGGGCATATTTTTGGCCGAACCCACGGGCTCGGAGATCCCACGTTAAACCGGCCTTGTGCCACATGATGCCCTCGTGGGGATTGACTAAATACTCTTCAGTCTAAAGTCTGGAGTGAAGTCCGTCAGGAGTCTGTCAGTCAGTCAGAGCGAGCGAGTCACTCAGTCGAGTCAGAGGCAGTCCGAAACAGAGTCGCGTTCAGACAATTACTACAAAACATTGGAATAGTGATACTGGTCGAGACTACATTGTTCTTCCTACTAAACCTGATTGTTCGTACTAACACTTTCTACTTCTCTGTATATATTCCTGTTTGTAATATATCTGTGTTATTCCATATCCGTGTTCGAGTTCTTTATTGGTTCTACCTTGGACCATGACCGTGGTACAAGGAACCGGACCATAACAAGTGGCGACGAGCGATTCGAACTCACACGTGAAGAACAAACAACAACATCCTCACTCGTCAACATAACCGAAACAGATAGATAAATAATGGAGCCATTCAGATAGAACTACAGACCGATCAATCAATCGATTGATCGATAAAGAAGAATGTAACATCAATTGATGGATAAATCACGACCAATATTTTTATACGATGTACAATATCGGTTGGTTGGATTATTATTTTTATTTTTTTTTATTTCATGAGAATTCATAGCTACTCGTATGTCCGAAGTCGTTAAGCGGGTAAGTTGTTAAGTGAAGATCAGTTGTATAATTAAAGCATGTAACATGAAAATGGTTGTTATATAGACAAAGTTTTCAAAATGTCGATGTTCCTTTCGAAAGTGTCTCTACTTGGAAAGCAACGTTATCCTGATTTTAAGGAAGATATTATTTGTTTGCAGAAACAGAACAACGGCGGCTACAAAATAGCCACTTGACTGATATTAACCCAAAATAGTGTTGGCAAGATTGAACAAATTTGGAAGAAATTTGAATAAGTCGGAGAAGTACAAAAGCGACCCGGTCGACCATGCAGGCTAACCCTAAGGTGTTCTCGTTATATCAGGAAATTGATGTATGAAGCCTGAAGAACAATCGGCTGCGAACGTTGCTAATGAAGCACAAATTGAGTGCCATGGATATTTCGATTACAACAATCAAACAAGACAAGCTTAGCTTACATGGCCGACGACCGTGTAGAAAACAGCTACTGAATACAAAGTTTGGGGACAACAGACGGTGATTAGATGAAACAAAAATCAACCTAATTGGCTGCGATGGACTCAGATGAGTTTGGCGGCGTCATAGTGAGGTATAAAAGGAAAACGTCGCGTCTTGGTTGATATAGAGATGCTATTATACACAACATTTCGGCCAATCATATTCTGGCTATCATCAGGTGTCCACTGATTTTTTTAAAGTATTTCATCCCAAACAAGGCGGGAGTGCCACTAGCACGCAAGGGGTTACAGAAAAAAGGGTGTTTAGGGAAAGGATAAAAAGAAGGACGGGGATGAAGATCAAGGTACCAGAAGATATTATCAGAAGATTACATTTAGATTTTTGAATATTATAGTTATCAGGGAAGCAAGTAAGAGGAAGGCAGTTCCACCGTCGGGAAGTGCGAGAGAAGAAGCTATTGGAGTAGAAAAGGCGGTTACATTAAAATGTTTGGACCATAAAAGGGTGGGAACCAGATGTCAACCTAGTAGCACTCTTAAATTCATTTTGTTGTGGAGCAGGGAAAATAGCAGTTTCCATGAAAATATTTGTAGAAAAGACAGAGGGAAGCCACATCACGTCTGCGTGAAAGTGACTGGAGTCGAGATGCCAGATCCTATCATATTGCATATCCGTCTGTGGATTTTGTCGAGAACCTCGATATGAACAGCGGAGGCACCAGACGATATATGGCAACAGTTTGACTGATTATTGATATCTGTTGATTACTGTGTTGTTTGCCCCTGTGATATTAATCATTGTACGTTCCTGCTGAACCAACGTTTCACAAAGTAATTCAAGGATTGGAATAACGACTACTAGATGATTGTAACTCCTGTATAACCAGCTCCTATAACCACTACACCCCTGTCCCGATCAGTAGTGTCTTTTTGGAGCCTTTTATATTCAATGTTAGATGGTTTCGACATTTATTTAACATGGCGGACTCTACTTTTATGTATTCAGGTTTTTAGTTGAGTAATTCTCAGTGTAACTTTTCATTATTTCTAACTGTTATTCTCTTATTGTTGTGGAGTGATTTCGTAGTGGAGGCTTGTATTTGTACTAAGTCGGTCCTAAAATAGGTTCGACGTACAAAACGTTAGGAACTTGATATAATAGGTATTACGCAGAGTAATCTTGTTGTGGTCGCTGATATTTTCATATTCGACTAACTATCCTCCGGCATCGACTCACTGACTCACCCCCGTTTCTATTACTACTCTTACTTATATTAGGTGGGAGAGTCTATTAACTATATAATAGGTGTGTTTCACCATAACACTTATTGATTAATATTATTATAGGTACATTGTTTCGGCCAAGTAACCTGTCACTATCAGGTGTTCATTGTGCTTAGGTAATATGTGATATCTGTTGAGTACGGATGTTGTTCGGGACAGTGGTGTAGTAGATATAGCAATTGTTTTTACATATCTTACTGTCGTCAAGTGGTCTTGACTTTAATCTCTAGATCTGGTAATGACACACTGATTCAGTGACGCCAAACAATAATTGACATCACAATGACAAACAACGCAAAAATGTCAATATTCTCATAATGCCTTTGTTGAACCACGTCTTCTTTCCCTCAAGAATACACTTTATCTGCGAGGAAATTGTTCCTCGTCCTTCTTTTATAAGAAGATTGATATTAAATTAGCATATTTTTGTTTTTTAACGATTATTCACGTTTCTTTACACTTTTTTTTTAACTTTTGAAAGGCATGTTTCGCTATTCAAATATGTGATGGCATTTCTGTGCCACATTTCTCATCGGCTTTTACAACAATTCTCAGATATTTTGCTAGGTGAAAAATTTCTAGCAGGTTATTCCGACTGAAGTGAGGTTGAAGTTCAAAGGGAGCTTCTCAAATATGGCTTTTTACGAGGCAAATATATGCTTAGCAAACACCCATGTCATCAAAACTAATTTATTTTCTAAAAATATTCGAGTTAATCACAGACATCGACATATATATATATGACTTTGTGTCTGTCTTTATTCTAAAACTAACACAAAATCGGAAGTTCCCACGAAAATATATTTTTCTTAATATATATTAGAAAATGTTAATTAAAACTTTGACATAGTCAGGACTAGCAGCATGGCCCGGCGTTGCCCGTGCTTGATACAAAAATCGTACGACTCATACAGCAATCGCTATCACTTGACTTAAAACATTTTTGCCCTTCCTTGCCTTTAAAGGAGTGCCCTTTGCCATGCTGATGTTGCTACATGCCTTACTTCTTGCCTTTCTCACACTGCGAATTTTTTCTAAGCTCTATACTAAATATTAAATCTGTTACGAAAAAAGAACTAAACAAAATGAACACAAAACGATCAGCTTTAAATAAGGACTCGTAACTGGAAAAACCGAATGAAAAAAGAATGTTAATAACAAATACTTTTTCACACACAACCCAGTTCTGCGGAATCAGAATCAACGTTGAGTTTAAGCAAGCGAATAAGCCAATTAGAGTAAAGTGCCATGCAGATTTAAATTTTTCACACTTGTGACGAATGCAGCTATTGATTTCTTTTTTGCATGCTAGCATGCTAGTTAACGTTTGTGTCAGTCAGCTGCTGGCTCTCACGCTGGCCAATAGAATCTTCCTGCCTATTCGTGGCAGCCAGCTATAGGCTCTCATTCTGGCCAGTAGAAAATGGTCGCAAACTACATGAAAACTGCCGTAGAAGCATGAAAAATCGATTATTTCCACTATCGATGGGAGTTGGGAAATGCAAAGTCAGTCTTGGCCTTCCCGCTAACTTGGAGCATGTGCATGTAAATTTCTGGTGCAAATCCGTCGAAAAAAAAACTCATACAGGCTTGTGCATGCGTACACAGCTCTTAATTTGATCAATGAAAATAAAATCATGACTATTCATTCACATACTTACTTTATAGGACCACATCTCTCTTGCCTCAAATCTCTTCTTCACCTGTAAGGAAAGTGTCCATCTTTAATTACTATAAGGGTTATTAGATATTAGATCGCATTCAGTATAAATTTCTTTGATTTTAACCAAATTACCCGAGTCAACTTTCTTCATTATACGTCCCAGAAATTTCAATAATTCTTTTATGGGTCTAAGTATAATTGTCCCTTTTATTCCCAAAATCCTTAAGTTTTAGCCGTTATGTCCATGTTCTGTTTATATTTAATATCATGGCTTTGTTTTTAACATCTTCATACTTTGTTTAGCTTTTGAAAGGCGTATTCCGCTTTTAAATGTGCGTTGGGATTTCTGTACCACATTTCCATCGTTTTTATGACAATTCCTAGATATTTAGCTTGGTGTAAAATGCCTATAATATGTCTATATTATTCAATGATATATATATATATATATATATATTAGGGAGTTCCACTGTCATGTATATGATATACATGAACATGTCTTCAAAATTGCGTTTAAGAAAAAAGCGGGGATTTGGTGTTTGGTGCTGACCTCGATGTCCACTTATACCACGTGTAACAGCAAGATTGTTCTAATCATGTAACACAAAGATTTACCAATTTTTAGAATAAGCTCTGAACCCTTGTATGAAATGGTTAAAGATATCTTACTAGAATTCTCCGAGGTTATTATAACACTAATGGACTCTACATTGAGCAATAAGAATGAATTTTTACTCTCTAAACTCAACAGAAGAATCGTAAGGAAATCGATCATAAACGAAAATGACATGTTCATCATCAATTAATCATAGCTAAGGATTGAAAGCTCATGAAGGATTGAAATAAATTATATATATATATATATATATATATATAATTTATTTCAATCCTTCAATCAATATATTTTCGTTGTCCTCTTATTACTGAGAGAAAAAACAAGAACAACATCTATTCCATACCTGAAGATGTCTGTAGGAACAGACGAAAGCTTGTAGTAAAAATAAGAACTAATGCGGCAGAAATTTATAGAAACAAGGATCTTTTCATTCATAACGGATTCGGGGGTTTTTGTATATCATTTGAATTGTTTGCGACGATGGATTTCTCGCCAATTAAATCATTAACCTTTGCATTTGTTTTTGTGTGAATAATTCATGAATATATATATTTATATATATATATATATATATATATATATATATGCGTGTGTGTGTGTATGTGTGTGTATTATTCCAGAATCATTTTCCAATTTATCCAAGATGATCTTCGCCCTCTCTAACCTTCCATTTTTCTGTCCTAGATTAATAAGGTACCTCACATGTTTCCCGTACGAATTTCATTTTCAAATCCTTTTTCATTGCTCTTTGGACTGTCATAGCTGAAACTCCTCTCTCACGTGAAAAACGTCGTATGGAGTGAGTTGAGTCTTTTCTAAATGATCCCTTTCTAAGTTGAAATGATGATCCCTCTTCCTGTTGTGACCTTCTGACCCAGTTTTCTTCTCTACTGTTCCCTCTTTTTTAAACTTATTCACCGTTCTCCTGATGGTTCTCAAATGAATTTTGAAGATGAAAACCAGATTATGAATGTTAGTTGAAGGCCTGAACTATTTTTCACTCTCACTATTGCCCAGTTGAGAAGAGAGTAGGGCTGAAACAAAACGATTTTAATCTGTTCTCTTTCTAGCTGAATAACCTAAAAGTTTTTTTTTCTGGTATTCTTACGACAAATGGTATCAAGATAGCTAGACGTCTTATCTGGAAACCTGGAAGAAAGAAACCCTATTAGTTTAGTGTTGTTTTTTTTTTTTAGATATTGAACATTTTTCGGGATGAACAACTATGCAGTAACACGATTTGAACAATTTTACTGTTACACCTGCTATATACAGGGTGTATAAAATACTTTTACAAACGTCGGAGTCCGGTTCCTCACAACAAAACAATGACAATAGTCCATATAAACACGTATCCGCAAAATCCTTTTTTTTTTAGTTAAGTTTAAAGAAAGTTTACGTTTTAGTTATGTTCATGAGATCGATAAAAAAATAGCATACCACGAATAAAAAAGGCCTTAAATTTGATTAAAATAATTTTTATCGTATAAATGTTAATGTTATTATCAAGAGGAATGATCAAAGTATTTTTGAATATTTTTAAAAATTTTTAATAATTTCTAGCACGTCCAAAATTTTCGTTAAAATCTTCAATTTTTGAATCGGAAAAATCGACAGAAGATCGATAATCTCCCGTTGTTTTTGACGTTTCTTTTACAAAAGTGAATGTTGCCGTTTAACATTTATTTAAAAATCAATTATGATTTTTTTTAACTAATTTTAAAAAATTAGAAATTAGAAAGTTTATTTAGTATATTTTGAAACAAAGATTGCTTATTTTCTGTGATGAAAACATGTTTTTTTTCAAATGGGAGAAAGCCGGTCTGAACTGCGGTGTTGATTGACAAATGACAAGTGCGTGTTTTTTCATCACGCACTGACATATTACGATGCGGAAATTTATAGTACGGAAGGTCGTAAGTGACAATTTATCTTTACGTTAACAACTTATTTACCTCGATGTTTTTAAGTAGTCATAGCATGAAAAAACGGCCTTAAACTTGACGAAATCAGAATTTTATTACCAAAATGTTTATGTTACTATTAAGGGGAGAGAACAAAGTAATTTTTCATTATTTTTTAAAAATTTTCTGTCTTTATTAGAACGTTTTAACTTTTGATTGAAAAATCTTGTTTCTCGTCATCACCGGAATTTTAGTAAATAACATGGCAAATTTTTTGTTCATTTTTTTCTTATGACACACATTGATTTTGAAAATCTTGCAAAAATAGAAATAATCGCTATGTTATTTTTACGGAAAGTTAGAATGTTGTAATAAAGACAAAATTTTTTAAAAATAATTAAAAATTACTTTGTTCTTTACTCTTAATAGTAACATAAACATTTTGGCGATAAAATTTTGTTTTCGTCAAGTTTGACGTCTTTTTCATCAGACTATGCGCTTTTTTTTCGCGATCTCATGAACATCTCATGAACGTTAGATGGAGCTGTGTTACAGTGTTGACTAAGTTACATTTGCCATTCTTGTACATGTGTGGCTAGTCTGTCTTCAACGTTTAACGTGTGTAGTAGTGAGTTAATTGCGAAACTTTCCGTTTAACATAGGTAGGATATTCATCTTGGTAGCAGGCAGATATGATTTTACATAGGTCCGCGCCAATGGTAATGGACGTAATGTTGCAAAGGTGTATCAGATTGTGTCCCCTGACCGAGGTCAGCCGAGTCATCTAACCTTTGTTGCTTTATTTTGTCGCTTTTCTGAGACTGGTTTCGTGGCACCACACACAATGGTAATAAGTATTCTTGGATTGAATTTAGGGATGTAGAGTAGACAAAAATGGCCGCCTTTATACACGACGGATTGAATGTTCTACGTCTTCTGATTGGTTAACCTTCTATTGGTGGACTATAAAGTGAGTCAAGTTATTTGGGATAACGCACAAGTCCATATATATACACAAAAAACTGCAACATATGCAACCCTCGTGGTGGGTGGCTAGATACCGAATCAAGCCGAGGTTTTCGGCTTGACGGTCAAACTTTCTGCCTCTGAGCAGAGAGGAACCCGGACGAGGCTCCGCCGAAGGGCAGAGTCTCGTTCGGGGAGGTTGACCAACCCGATCCCGTTTATACGGGTTCTACGGGCATTTTTTTGGCCGAGACTACGGGCTCGGGAAACCCACGTAAAACTCGGCCTTGTGCCATATGCAACCCTCGTTGGGGGGGGGGGTAGATACCGAATCGAGTCGAGCCGATAGTAGTTCACTCCAAGCCAGACTGACAGTCATACTAACACCTTCCACATCTTGTATTATTAATTCGTGTAATATACCTTCGTTATTTCTACTCTTGTGTTCGTGTTGTTCTTTTTGTTCTTCCTTGGTCCTAACCTTGGACCATAACACTAAATAAGATTTCTCGAAAGTATTTATAAATTGAAAATATTTCGGTATGTTTCGGTAGCTTCATTGAAATATTTTTGTGGAAATCGTACAATGCTGATTTATGATTTGATTTTTAGGTCTTTGTATTATTTTGTTTTCATTTTGTAGGTGTCATATGTTTATTGGAAAGTATGCATCAACTTTTTAAAATGATATATTTGTTTTACTTTTCCTTGGTTATGTGTGTATTACGCGTATGCCTTACAGCGTCAGGGATTTCAAAATCAAAATGTTTCTTAAAACAAAAAAGATGATTCCTGGAAACATTTTTATTTATTAAAATCATACAAAAAATTGTGCCGAACACGTGTGTGCAGGACTCGGAGAATAGGGCAAACTACTTCGACAAGATCCCGATGTATAAAATGAAGTGAAGAGGAAAGAAATTTTGAATATTGAAGATATTAATCATATATGAACTTTAAAAAAAAAAGAACCTTCCAAAAATCAGAGTAAAAAAAAAAAATAATGAAATTTAGCTCCTATCCCTAAAGAACAAAATTAGCGAACATTTTTTAGAATTTTTGTTAACTATGCAGAAACACGCGACTGTTGATACATATATATATATATATATATATATATATATATATATATATATATATATATATATATATATATATATTCACACACACACACACACACACACACACACACACACACACACACACACATATATATATATATATATATATATATACATATATATATACGGTTTTTCTTCCTTGTTTCTGACATTCTTACCACATGGAGAGATTAGTTTATGGGGACTTACTGGTACGGTTAGCAGGAGGAAATGTATATCATAACTTTTGTAAGCATTCAAAAAATATGTATATGTGTGTGTAGTATGTGATTTACTCCAGACTTACCAAAATGGATTTGTTATGCCCGGACTTCAGAGAAATCATATGCATCAGCGCGTTAACATGCAAGATAACATCCTAACCACCTCATTTCAGTGGCTTTCCCCCGATATCCAAACACGTAGTCAACCCAGCTGCGAGCAGGCTGCGACGGTATGTGTAAAAAATTATGACGTGTAGGTATCTAAGAACCTCTTCGAGGGGGAAGAAATGTAGTGTCTTTTACATCCTGGCGATAATGTCGATTCCATATTCTGAGAAAACCCTAAAGCTATACAACAACTGACCGACAGTAATGACCAAACTTTAACAAAATATAATGACACCTGTGAGAGTTTAATTCCCGTTTCTTGTTGATCCATAGAGCGATGGTATTGGACTAGTCTAAATCACCGTTTGGTTTTATGTCATACTTAGGTTTAACTTTAATCAATCTAAATTGATGACAGGTAATTTACAAGCAGGAGGTCATTTCATGAGTGAAATATTTCATTCAAAATTAAACAAAAATTAATACGGTGATCTGTCTCTTGTCAAGGTAGAGTATAGCAAGAGGGGGTCAGGTACTTACTGGAGCGATATAGCGAACTGACCATGTTTCCAGCATCTTTAGCGATGGATTGTATGTACGAGTTCTTCTTGAGGTCTGAGTTGAGCTTAAGTTCCAAATACGCGCTCAAGATGCAGAGTCTGAATGAGAGAACACCCGTTCATTGCGATTGGTGAAAATTCAGGATACGCTCTCTATTGATAGAATGTCTCTATTTATGCCACAAAATCGACCAAAGTAAGATGAGTTATTTTACAGTCTTTGGTAACCTTTGCAGTTTGGTTCGTTGAATTTTAAAATTTCATTGTATTGTCGATGGCGATCATGTTAGAAGGTTTTGTGGAATAGGAGATGAATTTAATATGTTTATTTTTGTCGTTAGTTGATATGTACAGCGTGCGATGAATAAAAAGTCGTCTAAATTATGCAAAAATGAAAATAACATTGACATCGCTTTTTAACAGATATATTTACCAAAATGATACAAAAATATCTTGAAATAATAAATTCTTGCAATAGACTATTAATGTCTGTGTTTGATTTGCGGATCGATTGATTTCAAAGAAGTACGTAGCTTAATTAATTCACTTTGCACAAGACCAGCTCTATCTGTCTTTGAATCATCTATTGATTATAGATTTCTAATATACCTCATGTTTACGGACATATCACGTTGAAACACGGGTACTTTTCCAGCCTAGTCAGTACGTAGACGGGTGACCGCTTGCGAATACTAAGTGCTGTGAGAGGGGATGTGCCATTGATATGATGGTCAACGGCTCGGAACCAAATTCGAATTCCAATCGAGAATTCATTTACGCGCAAATAGCCAAGAGAATCGTATGAAACCATCGCTTCTCTCCCCACCTAAATGTTAAATAGAAGGACGGGCTCGATGTTTCTGTATTTTCAGTCTACTGCAGAATGTAACGACAGCGGGAATTCTTCGGCCAAGTCACCACGAACCGGAAAAAATAATCAGCCAAGCATACATCACACTTCATGTAGCATTTTTAAGGATTGGGTTTTTATTTCCGCCATATATATATATATATATATATATATATATATATATATATACAAACAGGGCGCAATGGATAAATTGTCGCCTAAATTACGCAAAATATTCAAATAACACTGACATCTCATTTTAACAGATTTATTACATAATTACACCAAAATATCTTGAAATTCTAAAGTGTAAATTTATTCAGTAAAATTGTCTGTAGCTTCAGCCACGAGCTCCAGACGACTTCGAAATCTTTTGCATCTCTTATAGACAGCCTCCTTGTTTAAGTTGGTGTATGCTGCCATAATCCTTGGCTTCAGTTCGTCTTTGGTGTTACAAGGAGTTTTGTTTGTCACTCACTCAACTACGCCCCACAAATAATAATCAAGGGGGTTGCAGACTGAGGAGTTATGTGGCCAGATGTAAGTAGTGACGTGTTCGCAGAAGTTGTCTGATAGACATGACTGGGTTCTCCTGCTTGTGTGGAATGGTGCCCCCTTGGCCCAAGGCAGCACTACACCTTCAAGGCACTTCTGTTGAGTCTGAGGCCCTGTAGGAACATGAATGGAGGCATAACATCACTAGTGATCATTCAACTACCTTCGTAATCACCATTATACTCATCTAACTGTTTCGTAATCCTCTCCACTGTCATCAGAGCGACACCTAAACATTCAGAAATATACGTATTGGAAATACCGGCGCGAATGCCAAGCAGTACAGCATGCCGTTTCCAAATTCCTGGCAGAGTGAATTGCGTCATGGTGCTCTTTTTCTCACAGACGGTGCCCAACTGACCCTACTATACTGTGTAGTCGACCAAAAGAAAAACAAACAAAAATTAAAATAGGAAAACCGTGAAAATTCAACGGTTTAAAACTAGTTATTATTATTGTGCACGCAACGGGAGATGTAGGAAAAATTCTTTAAAAGAATATTTTAGAAAGAATATTTTAGAAACTTGAAAGAATATTTTTTCAATCTAGTCAAATACACCTGTATTCTTTTTCTTATTATTTTTCTCTCCGTTACGTTTTCCCTGATTATCCCATATCGTGTCAACAGAAAATCTACCAAGGATGATATACTGTAAAAGCCTGGATGCCAATTTATCGTAGCTGAATTAGCGATCATGGCACTTGATTATATATATATATATATATATATATATATATATATATATATGTGTGTGTGTGTGTGTGTGTGTGTGTGTGCGCAAAATATTAAATACATTAAGTGCTCAGCAAAACGGCAGTGAAACAATTTTGATATTATATATATATATATATATATATATATATATATATATATAAATACGTATATATCTACGTTTGTAGTGCAACTCAGTTTCATGGTTATCCAATTAATCAGGCACAAAAAGGAAAATGAACTACTTAATACAGTTTTTCTTTTTTTTTTATTTCAAAACCAACATTGGTAAAATTTTCCTTAATTTAATCCACAAACATTCCAGCCATATTCCATTGCTCAACAAAATTTTAAACAAGAGCAACATTAAAATTAGCTACAACTGCACTAAAAAACTTGAACAGTATATAGCATAGAATACTAATATAATATTAAACAAATATTTAAATAAGTTCAATAACAATATTAATACCGACAATTATTGTAATTGTCGAAAAACGGTACCTGTCCACTAAATTACAGATGTATGAATAAAGGCGTAATTTAGAAGGCGAGTACTGAACATAATGGCGAGACTAAATTTATTTTGGTTCTACTGTTAACCACAGGGAAAACAGGTATAACAACACTAAAATGACGCTTGCCAATAAACAATATTCAAATGCCATGGCACTCTCCAAATTTTTCTGGGGAATTAAGACAGATAACTACACACCTGTAATTATCTGTCGTAGCGAACTCGAGGAAAAATGTAACCTTTGTCTCAGCTGCTGAACAAATGAAATGAAATTATGATAGCGTGCATTCATAAGAAAAACTCTCTTTTAAAACTATATTGATTCTGGGTAGATTACTTAACCCATTATCTACTGTATTATCACATTCGACCTGTTCTTTTTTGTTACACACTAGTTAACCCTTGCACCATCCCAGCCTCTATTTGTAACTTAAAGTATAATACGGCGTTCCTTTTTCTCATTTCCTGTCTTATTTTTCTTTGACTTTTTTATTTTTGTTACCTTCTAATCTTTTTGTCTGACAACACTTTTTTATTTCATTTTTAACTTATAATATTATTAAATGTTAGCTCTATGCAGTACAATATTACTTCGTTGAGACAAAGAGATTCCTTATAAACAACCGTACCGAACTGTAACAACAATAGCAGGCAGGTATAGGCTTTAAGAAAGCTTTATTCAACTGAGAATACAAGGTCCGCGTATAGCGTCTTTTTTAGTTCCAGTAAACAGAAATAGCGCTCTCAAAGAGGGGAGTAACAAAACAAAGGGAGATTACTCTTGATTATCTCATAACACGAACTAAAATACAACACACCGCGCCTATCATTCCCCTGTATTCATATTTATATTCCTTTCCATTTATTCATTATAATTTTTAACATAAACCCCTTCCTTTTTTTAAATGTAATTTTACACAATACCTACTTACCTTCTTTTTTTTCACGGAAATATATATCATATAAGTTTATATCATATACCAATTTTTTTTTCAATTATCTACCTACCATCACTATATATTTTGAATTTATACCTCAATATTATATTAAATTTATATCCTTGAGACCCAGAAGTTTTTAAAAACAACTATATTTAATAGTTCATTAACATTTATACTCGATGATTTGGGTAACCATTAAAATTTGAGTTGCACTACAAACGTAGGTATATGTATTTATTTATATATACTTTATAGATCTGTTTAATTATATTGAGCACTATTTCGCTTATACCTTAAATTAAATAAATATTTATCTGATCATCTGCCTATGTACGTTATCACACACATATAGTTGCTAATATATCTCGTTATTTAGTTTATATTCACACTTCTATCTATCTATCTATCTATCTATCTCCATATATATATATATATATATATATATATATATATATATATATGTATTCAATAAAATCACGATACAGATTTTTCTCCGCTCAAGCAATGATTAAATTTATAAGAAAATATTAACAGGATTCACTTTGGCCTTCTGTTTCTAATTTTAGAATTCTCTTTGAGAGCTGGACATATTTGTTTACCCAAGAGTCTAAAAATGCTTGGCAAAGATATTACGAGCACGAAACATCGCCTAACAATCAGTAAATTCGTGTTGGCATTGAAAGCGGAAGACGATACGAAGTAGATAAAGATTTTGCCAATTAGCTTCGATGCACATTGAAAATATAACGTTTACAATGTAGACACGTTGTCTGACGAAGAGGAAAGGAATTGGGGAGATTGGATTACGGTGTTATACGTATTTTTAACCTCCTAACATTGATCCTAGTATGATTGCCTTTTTTTTTTATCAAAATCCTGCAACCTCATCGCCATATTCAATTTTTGTTCTTTTTTATTCAGTTCAGAATATGCCGAAGTGAATAGCGATTATGATACACTGTCGTTCCTTTATAGAAACACAAAGAATTTGAATTAAAATTTTAAAAATCATCTAATTTCTGTCTGCTTTTTACTCTGGATTTATTTCGTGACAGAGTAGGAGTGTAAAATTGGCGCTGTCTTGTCAGTTCTTCCATCTTCATTATATGGTTAGGTGGCATGGTGGAGTAATGGATAGCGGCTTGGACTGAGGAATCGGAGAGCCGAGTTCGAATTCCAGTCGAATCCATTACATTCACTTATGGGTTAATACCCTTGGGAATGCTCTTCTTCTCCCTCCAGATATGGGTAAATAGCAGGACAGACTGGGTTCTATAGCCTTGGATGGCAACTGGTCTAGGAGAAGGACAACTCTGAATTCAAAACCTTCAGAGGGTCGTTTGGGGACCTTGTGGCACGTAGTGCACCAGGTCTCTGTAATCGGCCCTTCAAAAAGTGTGGATGGTCCTGCACGAAACCTTCATGTGCTATACATGCGGGTTGGGGACTGCTTGTGAATTCCAAATTCCCATGAAACTCCAATATTGGAGCCGGCTCAACCCACCTCGGGTGAATGCCGTTACAAGAACAAGAAGAAGAACATTACATGGTTGTACCTGATCCTAATCCTAGACCCTTTCTCTAACCCCTTTCCCGGTCTATATGGCACCAAGATGTAACTTTATTGCTGTACAGTCTAATAAGAAAACTAATCTAAATGCCCTATGCATAAAATCTTTCTTCATTTGATTCTGTACTCCATCAATTAATATTGGCGCCTAGCTTTGAAGCTTCGGAGTTTTCTTCAAACGTGGATTCTACATTCTAGTATGTGTGTCCGTTTTAGGAGCAACTGGGCTGACCAGGTGTTCACGTGCCGAAGGTAACAACTGACATCGAGCGATGACGTGGATCTGCATTTAGCAGCTAAGAGATTATCTTTCAGACCAACTAGCTAATGCAAGTGATTTCTGTGATGGACGCTGAGTGCTAAGTCTATTATGGAGTCATGTGAGTTGAGATGGTGTTAATTTTTCTCAGAGCATTCGTCAGCTTTAGGATTGGTTTCAGTTCTTAACGCCATAACACTTTCATTTTTTTTTAATGTTCTTGGAAAAAATATCGGATGCAATTTCAGGTTTGCTGATGTCTTGACTGGAAGTGAAGATGAATAATTCTAGCACTCGGAGACGGCATGGAAACAACACCTAGAAATCAAAACTGAAGAGAAATAGTGAAAGACCAATCAGGTCACCAATGGCAGTCAGTAGTCACCAACTGGAGAGAATGAAACAATCCAAACACCTTGAACGCAGGAAATATATGAGAATAGCGACTGGTTAGTAGTTTCGTTTTCTTCTGTTTATCAAACCATTTGCAAGTTATTTAAAGCCAAAACATATTATTTTTAAATTTTCTTTAATATAATACTGGTTTTGTTATACTAGTCTTAATAATTAGCCCATGACTAGTGAAGAGATGAAAGAGGTGAATTCTTACCATTTCCCAAGGGTATTTGCGCGTAAATAGATATAACGAACCTAAATTGAATTCGTCTTTCCAATTTTCAATTTCGAGCCATTATCTAATACACCACGCGCACATGCAAGCTTACAGCAACTTGTCGTTCCAAGCAGTCACCTTTTGATTATTCTGTACTGGTTTCTGTTGATGTGGAATTTATATAATTTATTATTATTATTTTTATTTACTTTCATTTCTGGCGTTTACACATTTCTTTCCGGGTCCCGCCCAGGGACCGAAAGTTAGAGATGGCATCATGACACTTTCCCTTGAAAAAAAAAATTACATAGATAAAGCCCTTTGTGGGCTGTACTTGTCAGGATAATTTTTTATCTCTTTGAGGCATGGACTTCTATTAGTCTACTGGAATCTTTTCCAACCAGTCCTAGGGCTCCAACTACAACAGGGATTGTTGATGTTCCCATATGCCACATTTTCGAGATTTCTATTTCAAGGTCCTTGTGTTTTGACAGCTTTTTGAATATCTTTAAAGCTGCAGGGACTGCCATATCAATAAGGAGTCACTTTGTTTGTGGTCTCTAATAACAATATCCGGGCGGTTGGCCTTGATTGTTCTGTCAGTGTGTAGTCCCATAGAATTGTAACAGTGTCTGGGTGGTGTTCATTATTATTATTATTATTATTATTATTATTATTATTATTATTATTTCCTTTGATTTCTGGCGTACACTAATTTCTTTCTGGGTTCCACTCCACTTTTTTGTATTTCGTTAAGGATTGGGCAACCCTTCAGTGAGCCTATCAGAACCCTTTCCAATCAAACCGAGGGCTCCAACCACAAATGGAATTTTGATGTTCTCACGTGCCACATTTTTGAGATTTCGATTTCAAGGTTGTTGTTGTTATTATTATTATTATTATTATTATTATTATTATTTCCTTTGAATTATGGTGTATACTCATTTCTCACCAGCGAGGGACCTAATTTTAAAAAAAAATAGGATCACATTATTATTATTACTTTCTCCTCCTTATTCTTCTCCTTTTATAATAATACTACTAATAATAATAATAATTACGAGCCATTCAAGTTTACAGCACCTGGTATTCCCAAGCGATCACCCATCTAAGTAGTGAACAGTCTCGACGTTGCTTAAACTTAGGTGATTGGGCAGTAACTGGTGAGCCAAATTTGTATTTATTCTGTTAAAGATTTCCTTTTCATTGAATGTCTTGAAAATCCACCCGCCTCGTTTCGTTATTTTCCTCTAAATCTGGAATTTTAAATCATTTATTGAACATAAATGGCAAATATTTACCTATCCCCGAACCGAGTAAATTCTTTCAGACTCAAATATAATCGACCGATATTTACCTATCCCTGAAAATTATTGTAAATCATTACAGTCTAAAAAAAAAAGACTGATTTGAACAAGGTTGTTATGTCGTAAAATCAGCCAACCCTAAATTAATAGCTATATCTTTTGTATGCTTTGACAGCTGGAAGTCATTTATTTACTTCAGTTAAATTTATGAGATTATTGAGTACTATATACATTCAAAAGTATGAAAGCATAAAGAGGATAAAATAGAACTGTCCCAACGCTGAGATGACGGGGTTTATATTTCAAGTTCATACGTTTTAATTGAAATATCACTGAATGTCTTTTGGATAAGGTTTTTTTTAAGGGAATGATATATTCAATGTTGATAATGCATATATAAATCTAATTAGAGACCAAAGAAGGATCTTGGTTACAAATTTATCCTATATTTCGGAGCATTTACTTGTTTAAGGTGAAGGTTTAATATACATTTTCTAATTTCGCTTTCATAAGCAATGATCAAAGTGTTAATTTCTTTTGTGCTTTGGCAGTTTCATTGTTTTTTGAAAATATCGCGTCTTCACGCGAAATGTCGTTTTTGTTTTAATCATCGTGTCTTTGTGTGTTAGTTCGAGTTTTCTTATTTATTTATATATTATGGAACATAGAATGTTTGATAATATTACATTGAGGCTCTTGTTGTTTGTTTTTATGCTTACTGTTTCTACTCATTGAAGCCCTTTTTATAGTTTATATGATAAATAGTTTTTTGTGTTATTAGTCAGGATTTGTCAGACAACGCGTTTTTTCTGTATACGATTAAATTGAAATATTATCTGTTTAATCGTATGTTAACCGACGCGATAATGTGGTGGTTGTGTATGCATTATTATTAATATTATTATTATTATTAAACTTTAGTTCTATAGGTGTTCAAGGGAGTTTATAAACTACATTTGTTTGTTGAATTGTTAAATTTATTATATAATCGATAGTGATAATGTTGGTTTGGTTACGTTTATTTTGTTTTACGGCTTATCAACCTGAATGGGTTATTTAACACCAACAAGATTTCTATAGCTGGCAATATATATTTTTTTCAAAAAAGTATTACTAATTTAAATTTATTTTTACTCTTTCATAGTGTTTTGACCCTAGTTTGGGGGCTAATTATTTGCCCATAGCTGGGACTCTAACAGTTGCTACCACCCCGGGTCCGCGTGGACTTTGGAACACCAGCAATTAAGAGGTGGTTCCACGCTCCTTAAAACCTCCTGATCAGAATCCTTGCTGTCGGTGGTAGTTTATCGTCTTACCCAGGACGCGGATGTAGTTTAACGTGTTACCAGGACGCGGATGTAGTTTAACGTGTTACCCAGGACGCGGATCTAGTTTATCGTATTCTTGATGTTCGTTTTTTATTTTTGGTTTTGGGTGATGAATTTTATGATATTTCAACACTTGTTGCGTATTTTAATTTCGAAAGTTTAAATATATATATATATCAGTCTAACGATAAACATTTTTTTGGATTTACTTCAGTTTTCTGTTTGGATAGAAGGGATGCTCTTTGATTAATTCAAGCCCTAATCCTACCAAATTTCATTGTGTCCACGTTAAATCAATAACAGCTTGACGTCAAATTCAAATAAAACATAGGCACCACACAGATGAAGACAATTTAAACAAAAAAAAAGTCTTCTTCGTTGTGCACGCATGCGTATAAGCACACACTAAAATCGTGGTTTAGATTTTAATTTTAATTATGAAATGCTATTGGAAGATAAATGTTTATTTAGTCTAATGATGTCGATTGGGGACTAAAATTACCATATTAAATTTGTAAAATGAAAACATTTAGCCGTTTCTAAAATCCTATTTAGAAATACATAAATTCGGGCAATTCGAAATTTACCAGGAATATGCTTAAATGAGACCTTTTTTTGTTTTTTTTAATATTTCTTCTTAGATCATTAATGAAAATTAAGATCCATTTCAGTACATTAAATTCTAAGTAGCATCTTGAAGGATAGATTGAAAAAGATTTCATTTGAACAATTCTAGTAATTAAATTAGCATTTTCAGTCTTATTAAAATCATTTTTTAATCTCAGTCATTCGAGGCAATATGGCTGACGAACCCCGCGGAGTGTTTAACGATCAATTTCACATCACTCATCTGAACGGATAAATAAATAAAGAAATGAATAAATCGAACTCATTTATTCATATTCATTCACTCAATTTTGATCGTATGAGACTGAAAAAAATATTATTTTCTATGAAGATACTTGTTTTCATGGGATATTGAACTCTGCTAGATATCCGTTGACATTTCATTAGTGAATACGAAGTCGATTTCTAAGGAAGGAGTCTTCCTGGTGTTATCGGACTGGAGGGGTCGATCCCAGCGTGCGACACGTTTGTGAAAGTGCCTGAAAACCATACCACGGGTTGACCCAAGCCTTTTATGTGAAATTGGGTAGACGGAAACCTTGGGAGCCGTCGACAGTTTTGCTAGCACGAAGTCACAAGTCATCGTGGCTGAGGGCTTGAGCATGCTGGCTTTGTTGAAATTTGCTGATCACGCGAGATAACGCGCTCTTTCCCAGAAATTGTAACTAAGGTCTGCTCAGCATAGTTGCAGTATAAACCACAGGTGGGCTCTGTGGGTGTTGAACTGCGCCTGAGCAAGCGTCTGCAATACGGATTGGATAGCCGCTATAGTAGACGGGTATCCTTGAATACGAGTGGCCAGCTATACGAGGTCAGATCAAAAAGTATCGGGACTAGTGCGATAAAAAGAAACCTACAACTCATGTCCATTTGGCATATTTAATCTCCTTTGAAGTAGTACCACTCTGAAGCGACAAACTTTAACCAGCGTCGTTTCCGTGGATAGAAGCATTCCCAGAAGTCTTTTTGGGGGAATCGCGGGCATCGTTATATTGGCTTGGACGTTTGAAATCTTGCTCCATTCAATTGGGATTTGGAACGAGGAGAAATTGGCAAGGGGCGAGATTTAGGGACTATGGTGGTTGTCGGACCCGAGGAATGTTGATCAAAACGTCTTGGGACAGGTGATATAAAAAGAAGGGACCTCGAGGCGGTGTAATGGTTAGCAAACTTGCCTCGCTAGAACAATTACCACTGATTAGTGAGTTCGATTCTCACTGGGTGCCACATACTTTCGGCCTACGCTTGGAAAATCACGATGTGGGTACCTCGATGGTGGTGTGATGGTTAGCAAGCTTTTCTTGCTAGATCAATTACGACAGAATAGTGAGTTCAATCCTCACTGGGTGGCCCATACTTTCGGCCTTATGCCGCACCTGAGCTACGCTTGGAAAATCCCTTTGTAGGCACCTCGAGGTGTTGTAATGGTTAGCAAGCTTGTCTCGCAAGAACAATTACGATTGAGCAGTGAGTTCGATCCTTACTGGGTGCCTCTTACTTTCGGTCTTGTGCCACATCCAAGCTACGCTTGGAAAATCACTAGAAAAAGAAACTACAACATATATCAATTCGGTATTTAATCTCCTGCGAAGTAGTTCTCTTCTGAAGCGACAAACTTTAATCAGCGTCATTTACATTGATGGAAGCATTGCTGGAACTCCTTTTTAAGGATAGCGAGCAGCTGTCACGGTGCATTCTATTGGATTTCCTCGTCGTCTTAAAATCTTTCAAGTGAGATTTGATTTTTGGAAAGAAGATAAAGTCGCGTGGAATTGTCGGAACTGGGAAATGTCTTTGGTCAAAAAACTCGGCACAAGTGTTAGTCACTGATGGAGCATCTGCGATGTGCTGAAACGACCACACTCTACACACTTTCCTTCCAATGACTGCTATAAACAACAGAAGTGAGCAAGAACATATTAGTGTGCATGCGTGAAAGAGATCACGGTTAATTTGTGTCAGGGGACTTCACTTCATACTTTAGCTCCGTTCCTGTACGAACTGTCTTGATACTTTTTGATCATAACTCATATATCCGGTGGGTCTGAAGGTTTCCAATGAAGAAAACACTTATCAGTTCTGTTTCCCGTCACTAGCTTCCCAATAAAATAGATCTTTCCTACTCGGTGCATTTAATTTATTTGTGACTATTATATATATATATATATATATATATATATATATATATATATATATATATATATATATATATATAATGAAAAAATAGACCACTTTAAGGTACAATTACAATAATTTATTTCACCAAAATCCTTTTAAAGGACCCCGGATCATCAGGTAACAATTCCAACAACGAAATGAAAGGAGAAATGGGATTAGAAATTGATGGGTAGTGTAATTTTCTTAAATTTAACAGGGAGGGTGATAGTTGTAGTTAAAGAGACAAGGTAGAGTATAGGGAGGGGTTAATTTCATATTTCTCTTAAGCATGCTTTAAATTGGGGTTGGAGGAGTGACCGAACCGTGACCTATTTAGATGGTTAACTAAACAGAAATGATATATAGGAATGGAGGGTCGTGGGGAAAAAAAAAAGGAAAAATGGAAAGGAGAGAGGAGACATACGACAGTAATACAGATATATCTAAATGAGTGTTACGGCAAAGAGAGAGGGGGAGAGGAAAGTGAATCGAAAGAGGCTGTAATTTTGTTTTAACAAAATTCTGTAAAAGATAGATTTCAATGCTGGGTAGAAATTTAGATGTCTAAAAAATGATGAATGTTTTCAATTTAAACATTTAATTTTTTAAGTAAATAGTTTAGGGACTTAATATAAGTTAACTACTATTTTTATTAGCACATTTATCGAGAACATATTAAAGAAATATTTAAAATTATAATAGTTTATTTACCCGACCTATTGTACTTCCATAATATTGTAAAAAATTTCGGTAACAATAACATCTATATTAGTTTTACTTTAAATCTAATTTATGAATGTAATTTTACTTTATTATTATATGGGTAAACTTAATTAAGGTTTCGGTTTCATTATTTAATAATATTTGAGGGTAATATTAAAGAGCTCTCAGGACGCGTTAATAAATCCTTCAGCTATAGGTAGAAGCCAGATATTTGAATATTTACACTCATTATTTTCTTTCTTTTTTAATTTCGCGTGACAGACTGGGTTCTATAGCCTTGGATGGCAGCTGGTCTACCGCAGAAAGAATAGCAACCTACTGCGGGAAAATAATCTGCCTCGTCAGTCATGTATCGAAAGATACGTGATCGCCTAAGCGTGTATCCCGCATGGCACATAACTGACTGATATATTAAAGGAAAATATCAGACAAAAATTCAACCAGTAGATTAATCTAATGCTATGAACTTATTGATATCTTCTTGTAATTTGACTTATTGTTCATTATATATGCAATGTTTGGATTAGTAGGTCTTTTGCTTATAGAGTTTAGTTAGATTGGCTTTTAGGTATTCGAGGGTAGATTTTATTGAACCATTAGATGTCTGTTTGGTGTACTGTATTGAGAAATCGGAGTGACGAGGATGCTACATTGTAGGGATCCCTTCTCTTATCCCCCTAGTCATGGGTTAAAAAGAACAGACTCGTTTCTAGGGACTTAGTTGTCAATCATGATGACTAGACAAAATTTATAATCCCCCAGTAAAACTGGGCAACTCGCAAAACGGATTTGTCCCATGAAAACACAGCGATTTATCTGCCGAAGGCGAAAAAAAAAAAAAGAATTTCATTATTAGCGAAGCAGAAAGAAACTGGGCCCAGATTTCTTTTCTTAAATAACAATTTTAATTGCTGATTATACGTATCGTATCATTCATTCAACGTTTTAAAAATGAATCAAAGAAATGAACCACAATGTGAAAAAAAAAATGAAGATTCTGAATGGTTTAATAAAGTAAGATAAACGATAGTTTAATGCAGTAAGACAAACTTTTTTTCTATACACAATAACAAAACGTTCTTTAAGATAAAACAAATAAAGTTTTTTTTTAACATTGTCAAATCATCTGTAACAGGAACTTGTGTTGGGTGAAACGGCATTGTTGCAGTGACAACCACTGTCTTCAGGCCAATACATTAGGATTACAGCGTCTCGATTTCTCATTAAAATTCTAAAATGATCTCTCACTAAAATTCCAAAACACTAGGAGAAAGGATTTCTTCTAATAATGAATGGTACAAAGCACATGAGTCTGTATCGGGCAAGTTTTCTTTTTTGTCTGGGAAACTGTTTATTAGAAGAATATTTTTCTTCTTAATACTTAAATCATTCCACATTATTCTACATCCACACTATCACAAAATGGATCTTCTAAGTAAAAGAAGAACACGTTCTTATCGATAAAAGATTAACTGGATCATCTATACAAAACAATGGAACTGAATCAGCTATACAAAATAATAAATTGTTGAAGATTAAACAGTAAAACCAAAAGAAAAAACATTTTCTTCTATAGAAGCATTCGAGATGAAAAATAAGTTGAGCTTCTACACTAAACGAAAGAGAGTCATCCTTACTAAAAATTAAGACATATCTCATAGCAAACAATAAAAAATTGTTATATAAAAATTTTATTTTTATAAAAATGTAACAAATTTCATCCGAATACGTCAAAAAAGAAAATAACACTGAGTATAATTATTTCAGTATTTGGCTTCACAATATCCGAATATTTCTGAAAATCTATTTGTATATTTACGGTTACGTGACATTTGTGTTTTTTCCATTCAAAACAGTTAAGTCCGGGCTGTTAAAAAATCTGTCTTTCCCCCAAGCATATAAATTATTAGGGAGTGGCTAATAATTATATTCCAACAAACACTTTCATTTCAATCTGAGTAACTGGCAAAACACAGAACAAAATACAAAGTTACAAGGCTGAGAGTCTCCTATGCATATGTTTCCAATTAGTCTAAGAAAGGCAAATACTGAAACCCTCTATTTTCTTTATTGGTTGTAATTTACATGGCGCGCAATTTCTAGAGACTGCTTGAGTGTATATATATATATATATATATATATATATATATATATTATATATATATATATATATATATATATTTTTATTTGCTAGAATATATATATATATATATTATTATTAAACATATATATTTTATTAGACATATATATGTGAATATAGTTAGACATCAAAAATATTTGGGGGCTGGTTCCTGACGACAAAACAAGGCGAACTGTCGGTATAAACATATGTTCAAAAGTCCATCGTTGTACCTCAACACAACAAATGTTTTTTGCAGAGCCCCATGATACGTTGATAAAGCGTCTCTGCACTATTAATGTCTGCTGCATAAACCAATTGTTTTAGGCGACCCAACGGATAAAAATCTTAAGGATTGAGTTCGGGGGAATGTGCAGGTCATGGAACCGGTCATAGCCTTCCATCTTTCATCTAGTACGTCGCGAACAATGTGACTAAAATGTGCTGGAGCCCCATCATGCATGAACAACATTCGTCTTTGTATTAGCAGGGGTGCATCCTCTAACAGGTTTTAAAATGTGTTCCAAATAAAGTGCCTGTAGGAGCTCCTGTAATACGTACTGGGAGAATAGATGGACCTACGAGACAGTCACCTACAATTCCAGCCCTCCTATTCATCGTAAATAGCCTGTGTTGCAGCATGGGGATTCCGATCCGCCCAAATGATGAATTTGTTATTCCATTTCTTCCAAATCTTGCCTCATCTGTAAACACGAATGAAGAGATAAACAACGGATCGGCAGTTGGTGTAATAAACCATTGGCAAGAGTTCTCCAGTGGAAAGTGATCATAGTGCAAAAGACCCTGCACACGTTGAAAATGATATGGACAAAAATGCTGATCTTGAAAGATCAGCACCTTTGTCCTTCTGTAGGGTACTATATGTACAACATGCTCGGGCCAATTGACGTATGCTGATACCAGGATCGTCTCCGACAGCCTGTAAACTGTGTTCTTCGTGGTCAGGCGTACAGGCCGATCTCTGTCTTCCTCGAGCCATAGTTTGTGGTGCCATGGATCCTGTCTCAGCAAGGAGACGATAAACAGTAGCAAATTTTACATGACTCGCTGCTTTAGGTCTGGCAGCCATGCAGCTTCATTTCAAGTACCATTTGCGCGGCCGTATGTAAAAAGCATATTTTCCTGCTCCCGGAACACGTTAAACTCAGTTAACTCACTTCTAAACACGTTAAACATCGAAGACAGAAAAGCCAGAAATGTACATGAATAACAAATGTAAGCAAGTCTACATGGATACAAAGCGCCATCTACAGTAAACTTTCTTTAAACTTCAAAATGGATTTTTATCCTAGATTTCGTGTGAGAACCAGCCACCAAATTGTTAAAATTATTTTTGATACACTCTGTATGTAAGTAATTTTCCTTGACTTTCAGTTTGTCTGGTGTATATTAATGAGTATTCATAATATTTAAAAAATTCGGAGAAATAATGACGTTTACCTGTTTCTAAAATCTTATTTAAAATTTACAAGGAATATGCTTAAACGGGATCATTTTTTAAATGTCTCCTTGAAGGATAGATTGAAAATGATTTTAGTTGAAGTATTCTAGTAATTAAGACATATATATATATATATATATATATATATATATATATATATATATATATATATATATATATATATATATTTAGACACATGTATCTGAATATAAATACACACACACACACACACACATATATATATAATTTTTCTTTGACTTTCACTTCACTTGATTTATATTCATGAGCATTCATAAGTTTAAAAAATTCTGAAAAAAATACCATTTTTATTTTTGTTTAGAAATACTCATTGTAAAATCAAATCTTTACATTTATGTTGATAAAGTTCATAAGGAGCCGAAACGCTAAGATAAGTTTTGTCTTTGTTTACATATATATACATTCGATACGAATTTTGTAAAATTCTTTCCCACGCATATTCATTCCTACTAATAGGAATTTATGGTTATAGTTTTTACTCATTTTTAAAAGTCTTTTTCAAATAATAAAAGTATTTGTTGCCAAAATATCTCATACATGAGTGCTTTCTTTCACCAAAAATTATAGCAATCATGATTTTGTGTAAATCTTCATTACTAAGAATGTCTCATTCGATTCCCATATATATATATATATATATATATATATATATATATATATATATATATATATGTGTGTGTGTGTGTGTGTGTGTGTGTGTGTGTGAATCTGGAAAGATAGATAACAACGGAATATTGCTAAATTCTCATTCTGAGAGAAGCGATTAAAATAAATGCTATGTTTAATCGTTTGTATGTGGTTCTAGGAAATGGGACTCTCAGAGTGATCTTAAATGCATTCTCCGATATGTGTCTAACCTTTTATATATCTAAAATTATAAAATCGATTTCGATTGGATCATTGTTAATATGATATGAAATTAAGATTCATATATAAGTTTAAAACTTGTCATCTGTCAGTAAAATCTCTTCAACATCAATTATACACAGTGTTTTTTTTTAATCGGACCATGTTTATTTATTTCCTCATTTATAACGTAAAGTAGTCTATTTACTTTTAGAATTGATTTGACGAGGTTCCATCCAATCTGTTAAACGCATATAATCTGTTTTTGAATTGATCAAAATGCCTGTTGCATCTTTCTGATAATGTTTTTAATGGCTTATGCTACATGGAATAAAGAGTTTCCAAAACAGAATGTTATATTGTATGGACATTGCAAGCAATATATTTAATATTAAATAATTTTCCTTTTTTTCGATTAACTTCCATTACAATTTTCGTTTAAGAGAAGTCGCATATTCTTTTTTTTTTATCCGTATCACATAAAAATCTTTTTTTTCATAAAAATGCTTGCGAATATTTTTTTCTGACAGAATAATTGTGATTGAAAGAAAATGAGAAAAGCATATATTTTATGCATTTCAGAAAAACAGGCTCAATTGCAAGGGACATTTTAATAAAGCCTATCAGTTTAAACAGAACTAGAAAAACATTTCAAGACTAAGTCGTTTAGACTATAAACGATGAAGTATTATTATGGATTCTTTATTGGATTGAGATAGGGTTATGAAAAAATACGCGTCTCAATAGTAAATAAAAATTAAAACGCCCTCTTGACATCTGAAGGAGCATTGAAAATTTCTTGGTATATATATATATATATATATATATATGATACTTATATCTCACCCTACGTCGTTAATTGGTTCCAGAGGTCACGGATTAGATCGAAAATCGAGTTAACGGCAAATAAGCACTCCCCATTGCCTATGAGAGTATTTATGATATGCACGTACAGTATACGGAATAAAATAATTAATTTTCATCTTATCTTCCAGCGATATACTTTTACGCTTAACATTACCACTTACACTGGGACTACATATATATATATATATATATATATATATATATATATATATATATATATATATATATATATATATATATATATATATATACTATACAGCTTATTGAGCACTTTTTGAAAATGGATAAGACTTATCAATTCAGGAGTAAAGTTTGGGATAGATTTAATTGTTTGACGAATTATATATACTACTAATAAATTATATATATTAATAATGAATTATATATACTAATAATCAATCTCATATATTAATAATTATATATATATATATATATATATATATATATATATATATATATATATATATATATATATAATATAAATAATAAATATTTTTATCTTCATGGTTAACACAACTCCTAATTTCATTGGCGATACAATTATCTGGTGCGGGTTGAAAACTCGCCGCTGTAAAATTTAAATTTTGGCAAATGAATATTAATATTATCCACTTAAGAGGGTGGAGTAGTCCATCTAGGGCTAAAATATCTATCTATCTATCTTTCTATCTATCTATATATATATATATATATATATATATATATATATATATATATATATATATATATATATAGGCTTTTTTAATTTATTAAATACTAGCTTAAAAAGCCGTGTTTTGTGCGTATTTTCAACTCGTTCTAGAGGTGGGCTAATTAAATCTCTGGTTCGTAACTAAATGCATCTCTGGTCCAGCTTATAAAATCGCCATGATGAAATAACTTTGAATACTTCAATTCGCTCTCTGGAACTTTAAAACCTCACTTTAATTCTGATTCCAGCTATAAGTCCAATTTCGCCCGAAAGACCGATTTTGACAGAAACTTTTAAAATCACTATTTTTTTTTCAGTTACTTTAAAAATTGAATTATTAATAGTTCCCTCCTCAGTGCAAGTGTGGTACGAGTTTCTGACACATGCACCGACAGAATTTGTCGTTTACTTCAATTCTGTCGTCTCTTCTTAATGATTTTTCTGAAATTCTTTCACTCTCAGAAAACCTTGCGTCTTAGTTGATTTATATCCTTACTTGGGGGTGAAATGATTTAAAAAATCATTAAATAATTAAGGCGAGAATCTAACAATCAATATCCAACGTTGTTAATGTCAATATTTACGAAGACTATATCGGAAAAATCAACCTTTAAAGGTTTAGAGAAGACAATCCTTCTTCAGGCCTTATAGACCGATGCCAAAGAATCACAAAGAACTGTGCCAAATAAAAGAATCCAGATCCCTTGGATAGTTTCAACAGCGAAACAACTAAAATTCATAACACGCGAAACTCGATGAGAAAATGACATAATCAAGATGTTGACCTCCGTGCTATTTATAAGTAAAGGTTAGGAAGGAACCCCCAAATATTGAAAATAGAGATAACAGTAGACTGAACATCCTATTTCCCTTGGAAATTTGTGTTAATGGAGAATAATGCATGAATTTCAGCTAAGAGGAGCCAAGAGTTTTCGGCCAGTGTCGAAAGTTCCCATAATCATTTCACCACAAGAAGACAATAAAGCCACGAAGACGCAAGGAGTTACTTAATATAAGAAAATATGAAAAAAAGAAAGTATTTTGAATAAGAGAGGAGAATGTAAATAACAGGGATTAAGAATACAAAAAATAACGATTGGAATTGCATTTACATTTTTGAAGATTAAAACTGACCGGAAGTGAGATGCCGGAAGTGTTCCCAAAGTGAAAAGAACAAGAGAAAAAACTGTCAGTAAGTAACTCACAGTTGCATCTAGCCATTTCAGTTGTAAAATGACGAGACCTTGCCATCAATCTAGAACTGCGCTTAAATAAATAAATCTATGCATCATAATGGAAAATCCATTAAAATATTTGGCATGAAAATATTTATAGAAAAGGCGCAGGGAAAGTTTAATAGTACTATTACCATTACCGATAGTAAACATTTTTCTCTCATACGTGTAGCAAATATTAAAGAACGTGTGTATATATATATATATATATATATATATATATATATATATATATATATATATATATATATATATATATATATATATATATATATATATATATATATATATATATATATATATAAAATTTAAACACTAATATCTCATGGTTATAATTTATTACATTGGAATTCTAATCACCATCAATTCATCAGACCGACAAATTCAAAAGCTTTTGAATTTGTCGGTCTGATGAATTGATGGTGATTATATTCCAATGTAATAAATTATAAACATGGAATATTAGTGTTTGAGAATTTCATATTATATTCTTGCTATGTGGTGGACATTGAGCTCTGCCAGGATTCTATCCTCTTGAAAATATATATATATATATATATATATATATATATATATATATATATAGAGAGAGAGAGAGAGAGAGAGAGAGAGAGAGAGAGAGAGAGACCAAAATATTATCTATCTATACATACATACACACACACACACACACACACACACACATATATATATATATATATATATATATATATATATATATATATATATATGTATGTATGTATGTATAGATAGGTATATATATATAGAGAGAGAGACATCTATCTATACATAAACAAAACAGAAAAAAATGGGAAATATATATATATATATATATATATATATATATAGAGAGAGAGAGAGAGAGAGAGGAGGGGTGGCAGGAATACCTGGCACATTTTAAAGATTGACAAAAACGGCTATTAAAAAATTATTTCACTGCTGTTAAAACAAAGCGTTTTATTCATATGGTTTTTAAAATGGCATCTTTCAACTGATGGCCCCCTATTCACCATACACTATTACTGACGATTTCTAAAGTTTGCCATTTCAAATATGAGCGCTTCGTATTCTTCCGGGTGGTTTTTTCTCAAGCGCTCAACCTGTGACCCTGAAATTGTCAGGAATTTTCAACGTAACATGAAATGAGCACGAAAAGCTATCTGTGTTGCAATTACAGGTTAAACCATTGTAAAAAAAAACAACAACAAAAAACGAATGTTTTAACAGCAAATGCATAGTGGGCACAGGTCGAAGCCATAACTGAGGGTATCTAAAGAAAAGGTAAGATGTTAACTAACTGAAGATACCATTGCCACTTTCCTGAGTTCTCTAGCATTACACAGGTAACAGTTTAAACTGTGTAGGTATTTTTACCGCACCCTATATATATATATATATATATATATATATATCTTACTTATTATAAAACGCAGATTGTGTGTGTGTGTGTGTGTGTGTGTGTGTGTGTCTGTACGTTTATATATTGGATCGGATTTCCTACATTTTTCAACCGATTTCAACAAAACTTAACAGGACTACGGAAAATTACCTTGCGGTGGTTCTAACAGCGCCAAAAATGGGAAAAACACAATTGTTTTTGCACAAAATCAATTTTAAAACACGATTAATCGCGAGAATGAAATGGGGACAACATATCGAGTTATACTTATAAAACCCAGCTTGTTTTTGTGTGTGTGTGTTCATTTATATATAGGATCGGATTTCCTACATTTTTCAAGCGATTTCAACAAAACTTAACTTTCTTATTGTCTTGCACACTTTTTTCTTTATTTTTACATTCAGAATGCTTTAAAAATTACATTTACAAGACAATTGTTTATAATAAAATTCTATTCAATCGATAGACTCATAACGATTGAAAAAATGTTTTTGTTTGAGTTTGAGTTTGGGTTTGAACAATTCGTAAAAAAAAACAAAACAAAACAAACAAACAAAAAAAATCTAATTAAGACATGCGTGTTTATCAACCTTAAACAATAATCTTTGTCAATTTTATTTTTCAGTCTTTATGATGTTTGATACTTGATCTATCTCTTACTGTTACATCCCCAGGCAACGCCGGGCTCTACTGCTAGTATATATATATATATATATATATATTTACGTATTTTCTTCTGTTTTGTTAATGTTAGAAACTTTTGATAGTTGATATATAAAAGAAAATGTTTTTCAAACATTTAACTATTCTTATTTCTTGAGATTTTTCTTTCATTTTATTCATAAATACACACGCACAAACCTGAACTCGCATTTGCTATTTCCCTGCTTGCTGGAATAAATGTCTACGCTTTTTCTATTTTTATATCTTTGCTTCTCCATTGTATTTGCCCGCGGCCTCATACAAGAGGCAGTAATTGAGAAATAAAACTATCCCAATCTGTCCGAGCGCGTCATTAATTTTCTTCGAAATCAAAGTCTATTTTCACTCAGCTGCTTTTCTTTGTTCCGCTTCTTCATTTCAAATAAGTCTGAAAGATATTCATCGATTAAAATCATTCTCTTTGTTGATTCGCTAAAACAAAATGTAGGATACTTCGGACAATACATGTACCTTGACTCGGAGACATTTGGTCAGAAATTGGCCGGAGAGTAGCTATTACTTCTGCTTAAAAGTCATCAATTTTACAAAAGTCACCAAAACGCGGTAGTAAGTTAGTAAATTATAACTCTTGCTTTTCAATTTTTTATACTACTGTTCCCCTAATACAAGACCCAAGAAGCACCCAAGATAGAGTGTTAGTTAATAGATGATGATATTAAGGGCGTACAAGGAAGGAGTAAGTAATGTATATTATGAGTATATGGAGAACAGGAAAACGGTTGATCCTTGACTGGAATAGGTTGAAATTGTATTGATTGGGAAGTATCCTTTCAAGAATTTGTTCCACAAAGTAACAGTTCTGGAGAAAAACCTACTTGAGTGGAAATTCCTTCCTACCAGGGTTATGATGATGTGTCGACTCCGTATAAGCCGAAAGGCTAGTTCTAGATGTAAAGATCTGGACTGGTTTGTCTAAGGAATGTAGCTTGTCTCAACATCTGTTATGAAAATAGCGATAGAGTAGCGAGTAGGAAAGGGTTGCATAATGAGAAATAGTTAATCACTCACAAGGCCGCGTAAATGTTTTTGACATAGCGTATATTTCCGCGTATAAGACGACCTTTAAATGGTGAACACCATCCTTAAAAATTGGGGGTAGTCTAATAATACAATTCTAAAAAATGAAACTTTAAATTTTGGGTGATGTTTGTCGGTAAGCTAAACTTGGCCTCGGTGCGATAACCAATGACGTACATGAAAAGATTTACATTATTAAATAAATTAATAATAAAAGTAATAAAACCATTTCTGCCTTATATATTACTGGCCTAACGTCAAAATAAATTGCCTTTTCGAAGATTAATGCCATATCAATGAAATCAACTTGTATCCCTTCAAGCTCAGCTAGAAAAATGTAAACATCGAGTTATGATTGCATTTACAGCAACATTTATCTTTCAGTAATTATCATGGTAGTGTTAATTTTGGCAGTAATAACATTTAGGATAAAATAATATTAAATTTCACATTAAAAAATACCGTTATCATTTTGGTGTTAAATAATAATTCAATTTAGGATTACATACAACCTTTATTTCTCAAATAAAAATCATTTTACGGCAGTTGCAAGAGATCACGTGATGAAACGTAAACAAAAAAAATGGTTTCCCTTTTAGAGGACGTGTGCAGGAAAAACATGATACAGAATCGGGCTTGTTATTTTGTTTATTTTGCATTTCTAAGGATACAGTAATTAACAACATTTCCAATAACATTATCATTATATAATCTAGAAGCAGTCGTCTTATACTACAGGTATAGGATATATTCATGAAAATGTATTATATTTTTTAACTTGTCTTATCGAAAGGTCGCCTTATACGCGGAAATATACGTTATATCAAAGCTTGAAAGTGAGGATTTTAACGTTTTCTCCTGAAGAAAATAAAACTATTTGAAATGTTAAGATTTTTTTTATTAGTGTAAATTACGGCGTACACGTCGACCTCAATATTTTTTGCTAAAAAGTCTGAGTTAGGCCTATACCTACCATAGAGTTCGACCCCTGAAATATGCGATAGGCTATCAGTAGTTCAAAAAGTATGCCTACCGCTAAATGAAGTTAGACTATAGTATACAATCACTTGCCCCCGATCTACATTAGGTCAAACCACTTAACTGTATATTGAGAGACTAACCGTAATATCTTTCTATAAGCGTTGAATTGCAAACAAGCTATCACATACACTGTACCTTTTATTGTATCTGTAAAACTTAGTGAACATTTAAAATTCGCCAGGTTTAGTGATAAATACATTAAAGTCAATATCATCTCTTATACAATTATACCGAAGATTACACAATATATCAGGTGTTTTTGTATATTACTGCTACGTATCGTATGTTATTGAAAAAACAAATATCACTCATCCGCCATTTGCATTAGTATGTAAACAAACAACCTCTACTTATAGAGTATACTGAATTTTATGTTTCTATTTTATAATCATTTCTGTGTTAATATACGAAATATCTTCAACAAACGCAATTTTTATTGGGATATATTTGTGGCAACGTTCTGGAGGTACAGGAAATGGCATATACAAATTGTTAGGAGTGTTGTTCCACTTGTTTACAACTACGTGGTAAGGGTTTGTACTTTATACCCGCCATATAAGTCGACCCCTAGTTTTGGAAAGTTTTTATTTTTTTTAAGATTAAAGACTCGACTTGTACGTACACTGAGTCAATTGAAATTTTAACTTACATTCTTTTTATAAATTTCTTTGATTTTGTTCCTTTTTTTCTTCCTTCAGTTAAATATTCATATCAATTAGCGTCCTGGGTAAGACGATAAACTACATCCGCGTGCTGGGTAAGACGATAAACTACATCCGCGTGCTGGGTAAGACGATAAACTACATCCGCGTGCTGGGTAAGACGATAAACTACATCCGCGTCGCGGGCAAGACGATAAACTACGTCCAACAGCAAGGCCTTTGATTAGGAGGTTTTGAGAAGCATAGAACCACCTCTTGATTGCTCAGGTCCGCCATGAACCGGGGTGATAGAACCTGTTAGGGTCACAGCTACAGGCAAAAACTTACCCCGCTAAAAGGAATCATAACTCTATGAAAGTGTAAAACATATGTTTCAATACCAGCAATCCTTTTTTGAAAAACTTATTACCAGCAGTACATTTTTGAAAACAAAATTACCAGCAATATATTTTTGGAAAAAAAAAATATTACCAGCAATAAAAATCTTGTCAGCATTAAATCACCCATTGAGGTCGGTATGCCATAAAACAAAGCAAACGAAAGCAAACCAAAGAAACTAAATTCAAATAAGTAGCAATGTTACACAATATTTTAAATTAACTTTAAACTTCGACAGGGCGTAAAAAAATCCCTATAATGGCTGCCTTACATATACCCTTGTTGCAGAGCTATAGTTAGCCTGTTTCCATTTAGATGAAGTAGGAATTCTCAACCGGTGCCCCCAAGCGCATTAATGAAAGGTAGCCAGGTGCGCATCAGAAGAGTAATTTATTAATTATATTTATATTTAAAAAAAATCTTTTTTAAAGCTAGAGCCACCAAGAACATGGCTTCCATGTCTATGACAAATCATTTGATATTTTAAACTGGGTGCTAAACTCCTTTATCGCTAAGAAGGTGGGGTTAATGTTTTCCCTTTTACTTAAAATAAGTCATTATCGGTTTATTTATTTATTTATTTTTTGATTTACGGCTTATCAACCTCAATGGATTATTTAATGCCGACAAGATTTTTAGAATAGGTTCGTATTCTTTGTAAGAAATTAGTTTGCAGATCAAATTTTTTTGACATATTTTTGCAAAGAGGATTTTTTGTCTATAGTTTGGTTATTTTTTTCAAACATATATTGTTGATATTTTTCCTAAAAAAAAATAATTTTATGCTTTCATAGTGTTTTGACCCCTGTTTGGTGGGGGTTAAATAGTTGCCCATAGCTAGGACCCCAACAGGTGATACCACCCCAGGTAATGGTGGCCTTGGAAACAATAGCAATTAACAGGTGATTCAAAGCTCCTCAAAAACGTCCCAACCAGAAGCCTTGCTGCCAGATGTAGTTTATCGTTATACCCAGATCTGGACTTTATCAGACTCTTAAAAATATAGCAAATTCTTCATATATCCTTTTAAATGAAAACTGTACCGCTAATCTTCTTTGCAAATGCTAAACCAAAATTTCATATTTCCAAACTCTATGACTAATTCTTGCTTATTAAAATTTGAAGTACACTTCAGAGTTTTTTTTTTTTTTTAGTTATGCTACAATGTAGCGTAAATGATTTGAGATCTGTCAAACCTGGAGAGAGAGGATTCATTCTTTTTACAAAGCATTTTTTTTTAATAAAAAATGTTAGATATTAATTTTTTTATTATACTGAGTAAATTTAAATTCTATCAAGAAACACGAAAAGAAAGAGGTGTACGGACAAGGAAAGAAAGCCGCGAAAAACTCCTACAAAAGGTAGTGAAGGAAAGAGACAGGAAAGGATTAAACACCAACTCAGTTAGTTATGTGTCATGCGTGATACGCGCTTAGGCGATCATGTATCTTTCGATACATATCTTTTTGCTATTTATTTTTGTGGTAGACCAGTTGCCATCCAAAGCTATAGAACCCGGCCTATCCTGCTATTTACCCAGAAGCGGATTCATACCTTTCCCTAGAATTCGAACTCGGCTCTCCGATTTCTCAATACGAGCCGCTATACATTACTCCACCGTTACAAAGACAAAATGCATGGCTGTTAATAAAAGAATGAGTCTAAATTGCAGATTGGAGATACCAAAATCATACAAGTACGAAAAATTCAATATCTGTAAGTTTTTTTTTTTTAACACAGAACGAAAATTTAGTAAATGGTAAAACAAATGTTAACACTTTATTTTTCATTTTTTTTTTTTACTATTTTTATACTTCAAATCTGAAGGTTCATTGGGATAGACAAAGATGCATTCCAAAAAGCTAAGCAGAGTATTAAGAAATAGAAAAACTAAGAAAAACAAAGAAATGAGTACTGAACTGTTATCTGATATGTGTCCTCCTATAAAGCAGTGAATGCTGGCCAACCTTCTCAAAGATGAAGAAGACTTGAAGCAACAGAAATGTTTTTCTACAGAAGGGTGCTGAGGATGCTATGGACCGTATATGTGAGTAATGGCGAAGTTTTAGCGAAAATAGAAAGAAAAAGCAAACTTATTATTAAATCAGGAAGAGCCAGTTAAAATTTCTACAGTACATTACGAGGAAAGAGGGATTGGAAAATTTAATACTCACAAGACAGATAGAAAGCAAGAGGGGCCGAGGAAAGCAACACATAATCAACATAGTGAGCTTGAATAAATAGAGAGCGGGAGAGGGTTTAGGAGAAATGATAAAACGAAACAAATTATTAAGAGCTAAAAGTGACAGGAAATTTTGGAGAGCCATGATCGCCTACGTCATGAAGGGACACAGCACATAAAAAGAAGTGATAAAGATTTGAATGAAAAATATATATCTCCCTTTGTATGATAAGATCCCTGGTAGGGAGAGATGAGTCTATTTATCTGGTAAATAATGGATAAGACCTAAATTTAGGCGCCAAATAGATTTCCGGCGCCAAGGAATAGGACTGAAGACGGCCGTGGTAAAAAGACGCATTTTATCCTGCTCCAAAAGACAGGCGATGCTGACTACAAGCAAAAATGAATAGACCTTTTTAATACCTCGACAAGCAGACATCGGATGAAGAGATATAATCAACTTCAGATAAGTGTTTCTATCCATTTTAAACAGATTCATCTATTGGACTTCGTCCCCGCTGAAGTGATATTAACTACTAAAGAAATATGTTTAGCAATTCTCTCTTTTCATACTCTTTCTTTAAATGTACACATATCTAAGCCTAAGTGGTCCAAAGAGAAGGAAAATCATGAATTTAAACCTTTGTGTCCACACACAGTCATGGGAAATGTTTCGTGGGTAACCACTGAGAACAAATTTGGAGCCGAAAGACTAAGAAGGAGTGTGAACCAGACGATAGGTTACCCTATATACTCCTTGTATATGGGATATGCGTTGTGGTGTATCAACTCGAAATGAGAAGTCGGAGAGCCAAGTTCGAATCCCAGCCGAGTTCGTTATATTCACTTACGCACAAATACCCTTGGGGACGGTTGGAATCCATCTCTTCTCTCTCCCACCACAGCTATGGATTGAATAGCAGACTTGGTTCTTTAGCCTTGGTTGGCAACCAGTCTACCGTAGAAAGAAATAGCATCCAACTCCGGGAAAAATCTTCTTCCTCGTCGGTCATGTCTCGAAAGATACATGTTAGACCAAGCGTGTATTACGCGTGGCACTTATTTGCCATATTGCAGACACTTAACTGACTGACTGAAATACTCCTTATGATATTCTTAAGAAATTCTTATGGCATCTTTACGAAATTCATATGTTATCACAGAGGAAAATGTATTACAGAAACCTCAATGCTCATAGGAATCGTGAATGATAATGGTTCTTGTGACTTTATAACCTTGCTTGTGGTAAAATGATTAAAAAAAATATCAAGAAGTAGTTATCCATCAGTTAAAGCCGAACTTGAAGATCATTAATTTATAGCATAATAGTAATGGTATTATTTTCTGAGCAAGTTGTTGACTTGGTGACTCATAACAGAATTTATTTTGCAGTCCTCTGATCAGTGTGAAACAAACCATAAATATTTTCTTTAGGGCATGAAATTTTTATGAGAGTTTATGTCATGGCTTGATCTAAAAATCCTCTTCGTAATCCGGGGCCAAATTATTTTCATTTTATCATTTATCCTCGTTAGTCAAAGTCAACATCCGATAATATCCCTTTCACGAAGACATCTTATTTGCACATCATGGTCATACTGCAGGCACCATAATGCCACAATTTCTCAATAAAATTGTAATTAGTCGCCTGTGTACAATTTGGGGATAATAAAAAAGTTTATACAGCGTGTATCAAAAATACTTATAGAAACTTTGGGGTCTGGTTCCTCACACCAAAACAAGGACAAAAGCCCATACAAACATGTGTCAACAAATCCTTCATTTTTGAATTAAGTTTTCGGTAGATGCTGTTAAATGTATAATCCAAAATGCAATCCAAAAATACTTTTACAATCTTTGGGGGCGTGTCCCTCACACCAAAACAAAGCCAAAAGTTCATATAATCATATGTCCGCAAATCCTTCGTTTTTGAGTTACTAAGTTTAAAGTTTACGGTAGATGCTGTTAAATGCATAATACAAGATACAATCTAAAGATATTTTTTACAAACTTTAGAGTACCACGGATCCAGTCGCAGCAACGCAACGATAAACAGCTGCAAAGGTTGGATGATTCAGCTGCCTTCGGTCTGGAAATGCAATATGATTTAACCGTGCAGCCTCGCGTCCATTATCATTTGCGCAGCCGTACGTAAAAATCATGTCTGTCTGTTCACGATATGAATATCCTGCCATTGTTAAACGGAACACTTCTCAGTTAAGTCACAACTACACACGTTAAACATTGAAGACAGACTAGCCACAAATAAACAAAAATGACAAATGTAACCTAGTCTACATGGCAACACAACGCCATCTATCGTATTGTGTACTAGTTAAAGGAATAGCAAAAACTTATTAACAAAAAGGACACCCTAATATATGAGAAAATGTCTTACAGAAATCTCACTGCGTATAGGAATCGTGAAAGTTAATAGTTCTTGTGGTTTTATTAACTTGTTTCCAATAAAAATGATTAAAACCAAATAACGGAATTTATTTTGCAGTCCTCTGATCAGGGTGAAACATACCATAAATATTTTCTTTAGGGCATGAAATTTAAAGCCAAACTTGAAGAACATCATTAATTTATTGAATAATGGTAATGGTATTATTACCCGTTTCTTTATAAGGAATCATTCCCCATTCGTTAACAGCAGTCATATAAAATATTTCTCTTAAAACAAGTTTTTCAGGAAAATAGGTTTCTCATGTCCAGTAGCTGTTACCATTCTTCCCAGTACTTTTATTTAAATTAGTGTGGAATCTCAATATCTTCATTATATCATTATTTTCTCTTCGAATTACATGTGATGTCTATTTTTGTTGTTGTTGAAAGTCCACAACAATTGAGTTATTTGTTTGTGATTCTGTAGCGCCACTCCACAAGATTCGAAGCAAACTGTTAGGCTTCATTCGTCCAAACCCTAACCCTAACCCTAACCACTGATCTGAGAAAGTGTTCGTATACAGCTAACAGCTGAGATATTTCCGAACGTACCATGCGTGACGTACATAGGAAAGTCTCGATCTTGTGAGGCTATTTAAGAATATGACACGAATTAATGTTTTGTTTTACTAGGAATTTGTGGTGTTGGATGAAACCATCTCTTGCGCAGTCTGTTATGTGTTCAGTTACTTAATATGCTGAATTGATTGAAATTGATTTATATACGGGAGGGGGATTTGAAGTGTTTGATATTTACTAAATCCGCATCCTGAATGTTTATGTTGGATTAAGTAGAGGTGGCAGCAAGTTTCTTTTCTACTAAGAAAATGCTAAGAGACTGAAAACTGTTGTTAGAAACAAAGAGGAGATTTGAATTGCTATGTAATACCAACTTCCAATGTATGCTAGTGACAGGCTGGACCATCCCCACAGCAGATGATGAAGACACTTGAAACGATAGAAATGGATTCGTACCCACGAATACCGAGGGTACCATGAAAATAACATGTGAGAAATGAGGAAATTTTAAGATGTAGGAACTAGAAGGAAACCTATATGTAAAATCAAAACTAGGTAGTTGGAGAGGTTCTGGATAATCTACCACCCACAGAGCGTCCTGGGTATGACGATAAACAATACCCGGCAACAAGGTCTCTGATCGGGTGGTTTTGAGGAACGTAGAACCACTATTTAATTGTTACTGTTCACAGTTCCGCTCTGATCTGGGGTGGTAGCACCTGTTAGGCTCCCGGCTATGGGCAAGTAGTTAATCCCCTAAACTGCAGTCAAAACACTATCGAAGTGTAAACATACATTTTTATAGTAAAAATACCAGCAATACATTAAAAAAAATTAGCAGCAATACATTTTTTATAAAAGAAATTACTAATGCTCTTAAGAAAATTAAATTTTAGTATTAAATGGCACTTAAGGAGTTGATATAACGTTAAACAAACAAACGAATCTTTCCTAAAAATCTTCCTGGCCCATTGAGGTTGATGTGTCACGAAACCAAATAAATCCAAACTCTAACCACTCACATGAGGCAAGACGAGCAGGCAAAAACAAGTAAATTGCTTAACCACTTCGGTTAAAAAAGGACAAAGACTGACGGACAGGGTTCAGAAGCTACTTAGGAGCAACAAAGAAAAACGCTGAAAAAAGCTATACCCCCTTTTTTTTGTAAAGAGTCATAACAATTCACAACGAATAAGTGGAGAACCATGATCGCCTACGACAAGTTACAGTAAATAAAAAGAGAAAACTTGATCCGAATTGGGTCAGTCTATATATTCAGGCAGGACATTTTTATCACGGGAAATATTGAAAGGTTTTATGTATCATATGTCTGACACGAAGAGAATTGATTAAAATATGAGTGATCCAATGCTTTAGTTACTCGGTTATGAAGCCCAGCAACTAATTGAATGTGTGATAATTATGCGAAACCTTACATTTTTGTGACATCAGAATTGGAAAGAATTTAAGCCACCTACGCAGAACTCGCAAATGCTGACTCATATCCAGTGTTCTTTCTAAAATACATTTTCTCAAACAGACCAGTTATTAATATTTTAATGATACAATTTGATTTGACAATAAATTTTCATTCAACATATTTATCAGTAACCTGGAAAGTAGAATATAGTTAATACATTCCTGCAATAAATATACGCACACCGGTCGCTTTATTATTGTTGTAACCTAGAGAAGGTTGCCGAATAGAATAGTCATATGAAGGTTGGTAATAAACGATAATATTTAGGACAAGAACAACACATATATGATTCGCCAGCGGCGCGTAGAAGAAGTAGTCAACTGCTAGAAGTGAGTCAAGTGAATTCCACAGTGAATCTCCAATTACAACATATCTACCAACCGCCCCACGCGGTCAGATGTGGCGAATTTAATGTGAAATATCCGATCCCGTAGGATCGGCCAAAAATTCCCCGTAGACCTCGTCTAAAACGTGTTCGGGTAGCTGTTTCTTTAGATGAGACTCTGCTTATCGTCTGAGGATCCTCTCTGCTCGAAGGTAGAGTTTTTGAACAGCACAACTGGGTTCGAATCTCCGACCGCAAACCAACATACAGTATTTACTACTGTATTTATGTGAATGGGGACATACCCATTATCGTCCGTAGGTATGCTCCAACAATTAGGTATATTCACCTAGCACTGGGTTAGAGCCTTTTCTCATTAAAACACGTCTCATTTCTTTTTGTCTTGGATTCGACGAAGTCCACACAAATTTATGTCCCTGCTTTTATTATGTAATACCGTAATATTTCTTTATTGGTTGGCTGCTCAGCCAGTCTTCGAATCTCACTTTATACCAAATCCCATCTATGTGATTGAGATGTGGGGCAATTGAGGCCACTTTAACATAGAAAACTTATGAACAAATCTACCACTATTTTCAATTTTCTGATGCCGTGTGTTGTCTCTGTGGATTTAGCCACGACAAGATAGATGCAACATAGTAATATATTGAGAAACCTGATCAGACACAATACTGAATTAGGGTGCGTTATTTAAATGATCATTTATTAGTACGGGAGTTCCTAATATGTTTCCAATACCATTAAACTACAAACGGCACGAGCTTGAACCATTGATGCAAGGTATGATGGAGCTATAATTTCCTGTTTTTATGCCAATTTCTGTCCCTAACATCCTGTAGAAATTGAGACTCATCAGACCGGGCAAGGTTTGTCCTAACTTCTATTTATCTTTTTCTATATAGTTTTTCTTTTCTTATATTTTATTGTTCAATTTTTGAAGATTTGAGTGTATTGAAGGCTGAAAAGAGTTACACATGGTATAGTCTTCTGCTGTCATAACTCATCTCATTCACGATTTTTTGTTCAGCGATACTCGTCTATATAACTACGTTGTAATCATTATTTATTTCAGCCCTTCTGCCAGCTTGAAGTATTCTGGACATAAACCCTCGAAACACTTTCATCAATAGAGGATATCTGTTCACATATGAATTTATTTCTTTTGGGGCAAAATTCAGTGTAAAAACCTAACGGGGCATCTTTGTTGCTCCATTCACGACGTTTCGGCGGTTGGACGCTCCGATTATCTTCAGATGATTGTAATTTCGAACTGAACCCTTTATTTCGTTCACCGGGGTAGTTTATTCTAGTTCCACGTGCCATGCTTCTTCCTGATATCTGAGTATGAGTTATTTCCCCTTAACTCAACTCATCAAGCTTTTGTTCACCTCTGCTGTAGCCAGGTATTGGATTTCCAACACTTTTGGGTTAAGACACTAGATTATGTCAATGAACGCTTTTATCCACTGGGCCATCTGTCTTTAAGGATCTTTGTGCCAAGCCTAAATTGATGAGATGTATGTCTCTACGTCGGTGTAGGAATGTTAGATGTTTTGATATTCGTGCCAACGTCTGGTGGGACTTGTCTATGCCAACAGAGACGAAGACAACAGTCCAAATAGTGTAAATAATGACTGTACTGTACTGATACGGCATTCACCCTGGTCGGATTGAGCTGGCTTCTTCCTGTTATGAGAAGAAGATTCTTGGGATAAATTACAGAAGTAGGGTACCCAGGCCTACTCGGATAACGTTCTTGCTTGCCGCGGGATTCCCACAGACGCAGAGACAGGAACGACCAGAAGCCGCCGGTTACCGATACAGACGCTCCTTGGATTTTCACCAGAGCCCTTGTTAGCCGGCGTGTGTGTCAGACCTGTCCGCCTTGGGTGGCCCTACCAGGAACGAAGTTCCGGGCGGCATAGCTCTGACACTACCGTTTACCCAGACTGTGAGGTAAGGGTTGGACTTTGGGGGCTTACAGTACCAGGTGTTCCCAAGCGGTCCCCCATCTAAGTACTGACCTGGCTCTACGATGCTTAACTTCGGTGATCGAACGAGAACCGGTGTTTCAGCGTGATTTAACCGTAAGCATAAGTGTAAATAATTACAATACTTCATCTCATAACTATAGACAGATAATAAAGGTGCTTCTTTTGTTCAAATCCTAGTAAATCAGTCATTTTAGAAATAGCTAGTCCTACCGTGTAGCAACAACGACCATGTCGCTTTCAAAGTCATTTAAACATCTATCTTTCCCATACTAATGTATGAAGCAAAATTCACCAGGTCGTACTTAAATATAGTTATGCCGACCTGCTGAATGTCACTTATATTCGACGTGTACTTGGTAAATCTTTATTTGAAAATGTCATTATGTTTACTCTAAATACAGTAACAATTATTTCTGAGAATCTAATGTTAAGATATGAATTCTTATTTAGAATCGAAACGAATTAGAAAATTTGCACATGCGTTGAATCTAGGATAAATGCAGCTACTCAAAATTCTAAAAAAAATGTGTGTGTCAGATTATTTTCCAATTTCGCAGTTAGAAATGCGTATTATATACGTGGGTGATATATATCATTACATAAATTTAGTAATCTAAGCACGTACACTACATTCTACATCATTTACACGAGCTAAGCTTAAACTACTTAAACTTTGGACATTGACCAATTAGTCCGTTGAAAGTGATAAGGAATTTCGAAATTACTTTACGCATGAAATTTTGATTAACGAATAATTTCTGAATACTCTTCTATTGTCCACGCTCGTTCATAACATTTTTGTTTTCTAATTTATTCTCGTTTAGCAAGCCCTTGTGTCTTACTGGCTTTACTTCCTTGCATGGAGTGAATTTGATTTTTAAAAAGTCTATTGAAATACACGGGCATAAAATAATGGCCCAGTTATTAAAACAGAATTGTGAAACCAAATCTTTAAAGTATATTTACAAGTAATTTTCCATTTAGAATTTTTAACTTTGTTTTTTTTTTTGTTTTTCTGTTTGAGAAAAATACTAAAGTATTACACTCATATTGATCTCGTTCCTTAATGTTTCTGCTTTTTATTTCACACTCAGTAACCCTTTGTATCTTAGTGGCTTTACTGCCTTACATCGGGTAAATTTGATTACAAAAAAGTCTACTAAAATACACGAATATAAAATAATGACTGAGTTATTGAAACAGAAATGTGAAACCAAACCTTTAAAATATATTTACGATATTTCAAAATTTGTTATTTTGTTGTTTATTTTTCTGTTTCAGAAAAAGGACTAAATTATTAAGGAACAGGAAATTATGACAGAGGAATCCGAATGCTCAAAGGAATATTGACAAATGCCTTCCGGACACTAAGCAAAATATTAACAGATAGGAAAATGTTGTTAGAAATAAAGAAAAGCGTGATGAATTGTTATGTAATATCAATATCCAGCTATGGTTTGGAATGCTGGACAATGTCCACAGAGATGCTGAAGTGGCTTGAAGCAACAAAACTTCTTGGTATCTCATGTCGTTCTACAGAAGGATGGTGAGGATATGGATGGAAGATGTTACTACTTTTGGAGGTTTTTTTTTTGACTCTGGAGTATAATCTAGTCTGAACACTGACTAAAAATTAATCCTAATCTCCCAAAACAGGACACAGCGGAGATTATCTACATATCGTCTAGGTGCGTTCTGAGTCATTTGAAAACACTTGGATACGAGAGTGACTACGATGCTTGCATACATAAGGATTAAAATTTTAATGGAAAATTTTAATGGAAAATTTTAATGGTTATCTCAGATACTCATCTATTATTTATTTTAAAACTAATTTTATCAACAATAATAAAAAAATTGTCATATATTTGATGATAATTTTATGTTTATTCTTATTTACTGATTGGTATCTATTGTTGATTTTAATTTAACTATAAGTGGTACATCTGATGAAGCTCAGTTTACTTCGACAACCAGTGCAATATATATATATATATATATATATATATATATGTGTGTGTGTGTGTGTGTGTGTGTGTGTGTGTGTGTGTGTGTGTGTGTGAAAATATATAGAAAATAGGAAAGAACTGTACTATCTCATCCATTGAGAGTCCTAATACAAATATGATATACATTGGGTCTACGAAGAATGAATTTAAAGCCAGATGGAGGCAGCATAAGTGCTCTTTCAACAATATAAATAAAAGAAATCAGACTTCTCTATCTAAATATTTTTGGCATTTGAAGGAAATAAATAGGACACCTAAAGTAAAATGGAAAATTATAAACAGGACTAGAACTTGGGATGACCCATGCCCTTTGTGCCTCCACGAGAAACTGCACATTATTAAGTTTCTAAATAATAAAAATCTATTAAACAATAGACATGAGTTAACGGTTTTTTTGCCGACATCATCAAATTTTTGCATTGAATAATTATCATAAAAACAAACATACAATAAAATAATTTTATAATCCATAGACCTAATAAATAGTTTAAATACACTACAAAAAAGATAACCCTTTATGAAGTAGTCAAAAAACAAATGTTACGGCAGTTTTTTTTATATACACAAAAATCCTTTCAGAAAGAAATAAAATAAAAAAATAAATAAATCTCCATAGACACGTAAACCAGACTAGGCGAAAACATCTTCCGTTTTTAATTTTAGACACCCCCACCTTACCCTGACTTGACATCTATGAATGTAACTCTATACTGATACAAATTATTAACACCCATCACCCCTTCCGTTTTAAACAATCGCTCTGGCTGTTACCATGGAAATTTTGATTTCAATAATGAATATGCTATTAAAACAAGTAAATTTCAGAAATAATTTATTCCCAAAAAAATTTCGCTTGAAGATGAAACAGAGCTTACTTTAATTCAATTTAATTCAAATAATTATATTGAAGTTTTCGGCTCTTGTTTTGAAACATGAGACCTCTTATGTAGCGTGTTGGAATCATATTTTTAAATAAATAATTCTATATATATATATATATATATATATGTGTGTGTGTGTGTGTGTGTGTGTGTGTGTGTGTGTGTGTGTGTATTTATGCATGTATCGTCAATGGTAACACCTTTGCGGCAAAGCGGTCGACGTTTCTTTACTGAGGTGAATTGGGCGGCGTAATTGTACTGATCCACGGTCTACATCCAACTCGTACACATGGATACAAGATGTCACCTGGGCAACGGAATCAAACTGCCGGCTAAAATGTGTGAGTGTAGTCGGAAGGGATTGCCAATCCGACTGGTGAAGGGGAACGCCTCTCACCAACCCACCTTTGTCAAGCGGCCATCGGCCATTCTCAAGCCTGGGCGTAGAAGCTACGCCTCATAGGTCAACGGCATGGGCAGAGGAAATGGGCAGCCTCAGCATCCCCGGTACAAATGGAGCCGTCAAGCCATTGCACTATTTTACTTTAAATGTCACCATGAACTAAAATTACAACAGAAATAGGGGGAGTGCTGACAACAGGAGCGCAAAATGCTCTGACGGAATAAATAAAAGATAATGACGAAACAAGTACGGCACATGTTTGGTAAAGGGAGATAACAAGCGAGGATTGCAACAATATGGAACGAAAAAGGTACTATGGAAAACGATATAGGCAAGTGTTGACCGATCCAAAAGCCGATTTCTAGTTAAAGAAAGTGATGCGCTATACCTAGTAGTGATGGAAGAGTATTGTACATTAGTTGTAGCGTCCTTCCTCTAAAGAGTATATGTTGGACTCTTCCGTCTACTATAAGATTAGTAGAAGAGAAGGCTTTGGGGGATCAGTCGACCAGACTGTTCGTAACTGTCGAACTCTCAGCTTTGTCCGGAACCCGGACAAGGCTTTGCCGCAGGGCAAAGTTTCGTCCGGGGAGGTAGACAGGCCCTGAACCCGGTTCTAAGGGAATATTTCTGGCCGAGCCTACGGGCTCGGAGAACCCACGATAAACTCGACCTTGTGTCACATACATCCCTCGTGGTGCCGGGGGTGGGGCTGTTGAATATTAACAGTCAAATAAATTGTTCTACCGTGCTGTGACTGTTCGCAGCTGCTGTCGAACTCTTTGCCTTTGGGCAGACAGGCACCCGGACGAGGCTTTGCCGAAGGGCAAGGTTACGTAGGGGAGGTAGACAGACCCGAACCCGTTTATGCGGGTTCTACGGGGAATTTTTGGCCGAGCCTAGGGCTCGGAAGATCTACGTTAAACTCGGCCTTGTGCCACATACATCACTCGTTGTGGGGGGGGGTTCTTAAATATAACAGTTGAATAGTTTGAACGCTGGGTCAACCGATACACACTCAATAGTCGTGAAATACTGTTCTGTTGTACTTACTGTTTAATATATGATATATCTACAACACTTGTTTTGTTATTTCTTTAACCATTTACTTGGTCTCGACTGTATTAAAAGCTCCTTTAGCGAAATAAGAGGTAGAATTCGGACAAGTACGTTTCATAGTTGAACTGATTAAAGGCAGAAATCAGAAGGGTATCACCTTTCATCAGAAGAGTACCGGAACTCACATCTCTTTACAGATCCGCCAGACATTGGTGTTGTTTGATATCCCACTATGTTCGGATTTCTCTTAACTGGAAGAACTTCAGTTTTCTGCAATACTGTAAAATTCATTTAGACCAGTTCATTACCCAGAAAGATGTAGGTTTAATAAATCTATGTATATATATCTAAATATTATCTTTGAAATTCGTTTCCACCAATCATAAGAGCCAAATAGTCAAATTAAAGGCAATAAATAAATCTCTACCTCCTTACTAATACAGAAACGATATCAGTTGGAAACGTAAAATTATTTTACTGACGTCCTCTCGATGTAACCCCTGTTTTTATGACCTGTCTGGCAGCTATATTATTCATGACGATTATGCTAATAATTTGGAACCATTTACTGACAATTAAATTATAAAATTTTCTCTAGAAAATTTTGTATTAGCAGGGTTTTTTTTTTCAAAATATATCGTTCTATTTCCATCCGTTTTAAATCCTCTATTGCAGTATTATTCAAGTTTTTTTTTTCAAGCTGACTTTTCCCCCTTTTTAATTAATGATTTTTTTCTTGCCGAAAATATAAGCTATACGGTTATTCGCCTAGGGTAGAGCGTATAAACTGATGAACATACCGAGTTAAAATTACATTCGAACCCGTCACGACTGTAACCCACGGGAAAGGTATGAATCTATCTCTACTTCAACCAGTTACGGTAGTTAAGTTGGCCTGTTTTGCATTGGTTGGCAACCAGTCTAGGAGAAATAATTAAAAAAAACGGTTGGGACTTCTGTCAGTTATGTGTCATACGTGAGACTAGTTTGGGAGATCACTTCGCTTTCGATTGATGACTGACTGTTTTGTCGCAGTACGTTACCATTTCTTTCTGCTGTAGACTGGTTGTCAATCTAGGCTATAGGAGCAAGTGTATCCTGCAATTCAACGCGTAGCTGAGGGGGGGACTAGAATGGATTCATGCCTTTCCCAAGGGAATTTTAATTATTGCATTGCGACTTTAAATAATTCGGCTGAAATACGAATTCCTCTCTCCTTTACAACATAGATCCACATGAAGAGAGTAGCAAGTCTAAAAAAAAAAAACGTAGAAAAAATGAAAAGCCCGAATTACTGCGGAAACCGTATCAGCAGCACGATGTGTCCCTTTAGGCTACAGGGAAGTGTAGTCATTAATAATGAAAGGAAGAAGTGGTTCTGATTCATTTTTTCTCCTCTTTTTGTTTTCAGCCATTTCGAAGACTTTCTGAATTTATAGTCATAAGTTTATCTTAATTCTGTGATGAAATATTTTCATTATTCATTTTCGACCAGTTATTCTTCATATTATTGTTACTTTTTATCACAACGTTGAGATAAAAAGCAACAATAAGCTGGAAAAAAATGAGTTTAAAATGATAATAGAAAATTCTATCTTCGTAATGCTTTCTACTTATGTTATCGCGATATTTTCACCTTACCCAGAGTGTCGATTGGTTTGTCAGTTTTTACGTCTTTTTTTAGTCTCAGACAAATCATATAAAAAAGAATATAAAATTCGGAATAATAAAACATAAAACTTATTTTTATTTACTTACTTATGGAATATACAACAAAGTTGGTTTGACGTCTGTGTTCCAGAGGTAAATGACGTCAAAGAGATAAAACTGTTGTGTTTTCAACTCATTTATTTAAAGAATGAAAAACGGAATCTGTGTTTCCAGGTTAATAAAATATGAGCAAAAGAAAATAAAATACAGATTAAGACCATCATCAATAGTATTTTAACAGGAACATCACAGCTCGCATATTAAATAAATTTGTTCTTCATATTTTTAAATGCAACGTCTCTTCACCACGGAAGAAATCCCATCCTGGGTATGATGATAAACTACATCCAGCAGCAAGGCATGTGATCGAAAGGTTTTGAAGAGCGTAGAGCCACTGTTTCCAGGTCTACCCTGATCAGATGGAAGTAGGTAGCACCTGTTAGGGTCCCAGCTCCGGGCAAATGATTAACTCCCAAACTAACGTCAACAGACGATAAAATTATAAATATATTATAGTAAAAAAACCAGCAATACATTTTCATAGCGTTCTCGAGTGGTATAATGGTTAGTAAGCTTGTCTCGTTAGAACAATTAGAAGTGAGTTCGATCCTCACTGGGTGCCAAATAATTTCGGCCTTGTGCCTCATCTAAGCTACGTTTGGAAAATCAATATATGGGCACCTCGGCGTGGTGTAATGGTTAGCAACCTTGTCACGCCAGATCAGTTACGACTGAAAAGTGAGTTTGATCCTCACTAGGTGCTCCATACTTTTGGCCTTGTGCCGCTTGGCCTTTAAGCCGCTCTTAGAAGATAACCATAGTAAAAAAATACCAGCCTGTAGAATTTTGTAAAATAAATAAATAAAAATGTCAGGAATGCATATCTGTAGGGAAAAAATTTTACCAACAATACATTTTTGTAAAAGAAATTACTAATGCTTCCAAGGAAATTAAATTTCGGCACTAAATGACCCATAAGAATTGATATGCCACTAAACAAACAAAAACAAAAAACAAAAATTACATTTATCTGTAGTTTAAGGCATGCAATTGCGTTCGAAATATATTGCAGTCATAAAATTGTGTTCACAATATTTAGATTTCGGCATTAATTTAACGCATACAGTTTGAGTTGCCGCTAAATAAAATCAAGAAATTAACGGAAGAGGTCATCGTTTTCTTTTCATTATTGTCAGTGAATTTCTACAATTTCTTTAGAAAGATAATGGAGTGGTTTGTCTCTGCCTTCTTTACGGTTTGAATTCAGATGTGGCATTTTCTTAGACTGGCCAACATCCCAGATTCCATAGCCCAGCCTAGCGTGCTGTTAAACTCATATTAGATCACTGATATTTTAAAAGGCTAAATTCCTTCAGCACGCACTCAATCACAGCCAAAGAGACTAGTCTACGCAGCTATTTAACTGGGTGGATAAAAAATAGGCACATACCTTTTCCAGGGGCATTCGTGCGAAAGTAAATGCAACTGATTGGGTTTGTAATTTAAACAAGATTCGCTGCCTCCACGTTCTGAAGCGATAAACCTTACGTTACAGTTGATATTTACTTCATTTAGCTTAGCATGAAAGAAACTAAATTGAGTGAAAATGGAATATGAAGATTCTGTTGCGCCAATCGCCATAGTCGTAATGTGTTGTCTAGTTAGAACATCAGCGGTAAAAATACTGCACATTGAAAATTAATTAAAAATTGCTGATTACATAAGCCTCCATAAAGCGTCTTTAATATTTACAAAGCAACAGTAGTTGGTCATCCGTGATGACGACTATTAAAGCTTGCGCCGATCCCAGAAGAAAAGGTCATGATTATATGGCTGATAATCGGGATCGAACTCACAAAGGTATTTGTTTCTACTAAAAGAGAGTAGGTAGTCAAGAATAAATGAAAATCTAGTCAGGACGCATTTCTACACTCGATTGTAAACTGTGGTGTAATAGCAAGCCTCTCTAGGTTAGTAGTGAGTTAGATCCTCACTGAGTGACCCATTCCTTCGGGCTTTGTAACATATCTAAGCTACGCTTATAAAATAACATTTTCTAAACTCTATTTATGTAATCTATACATCACCATCATCAACAGTCTCATGAGCGATTGTGGCCTTCGAGTCGCCGAGAACCTGGCCCATTCCCTCGGCCTATCTGAGTTGAAAGCCGGTAGTTATTATGTCTGTGCGTAGTATCTTTGGCATAAATCATCTTTAATATTTACAAAGATATAATGGCGAGTCACGTGTGAAGATAATCATTTAGCCTTGTGTTGATCCCGTTATGAAAGATAATGATTATAGGGTCTACAATAGGAAGGTCCTGTTTCTGAATAAAAGACAGTAGGCACTCAAGTAAAAATGAAAATATAACAAAAGATACTTTTTTTTTACATTCAATTTACGTAGCCTATAGATTCTTCGGTTCAGGACTTTCAAATGTATCGAAAATATATACGCGTATAAAGCGAGCTTCAGATAAGACGAGGTTAAAAATATAGTAGATTTTCATAAATTTATTCTAGACCTGTAGTATAAGACGAATGCTTATTGAGTATATGCAAATGATATTATTCGAAATGTTATTTACTGCCTCATATTGGAATTCAAAATAAACGAAATATTAAAACCGACTCTATATCATGTTTTTCCTACACACGTCCACTAAAAGGGAAACCATTGTTTGGTTTACGTTTAATCACGTGATCTCATGCGAATACTGATTCTTTATTTTCTTTTTCTTTTCCTATATCTAAACTGTTACAAACAGGCGGGTGTACTAATTTTTTTATTCAGTCTGTTCCTAACTTTTGTCTTAGGCAGCTGAAATTTTTTAACTTATGTCCATGAAGAAAGTATGAAGCAAGTTTTAAATTGAAAGTTACTGAAGTAGCCAAAAAATCGAACAACTCGGCTGCTGCTAGAAAATGCAATATGACTGAAAATCATAATTCGATGTTTACATTTTCTCAGGTGAGCTTGTATCGATATAAGTTGTTTTTATTGATATGGAATTATTCTTCAAATAGACAATTTATTATGAAGTTATGCCAGTAATATATTAGGTAGAAATGGTTTTATTACTTTTATTATCAGTTTATTTGATAATGTGAATCTTTTCCTGTAGGTTACGAGTTTGATGTTTGCCTACCGACAAACATCACTCAGAATTTAAGGTTTCTTTTTTAGGATTGTACTATGAGACGACTCCAATTTTTGACGGTCATTTTTGCGATTTAAATATCGATTATACGTGGTAAAATACGGTATGACATTCATGACGCCACACCTGTACAGAAATATCTAAACTGTCATCTGTATAGGACCGCTTTCTTAGATTAATAGTTAAAAATTGCTCTGAGAAAATGGAGCCAGTGGCTCTTGGTAAAAACATCACTTCTTCGAGTTTTGTGGACTGCCACTACAGAATCACAAACGAACTTTAGCAAAAACAAAAAACACCCCCCCCAAAAAAAAACAAGCCACATCAGTAGCGGACATTCACTGGGGCAACAGCTAAGATGGATATCAGATGCAACTCGAAGAGAAAACAATGATATAATCTAGATATTAATGTTCGGCACTACCTCAAATAAAAGGATAGGAAGGAAACTACCACAAGTACTGGAAAGAGCGATAACATCTACTGGACTTCAGGAATCAATTGTCCTTAAAAATTGTTTCAAGAGAAAAGCTTTAAAATTTCTACCGCGAACAGGACAATTTTTTTACAATTTGATATATTTATTTCCGCGTATAAAGAAATGTCGTCTACAGGAATTATTTAAACTTTTATGTTTCTATAAACACACACACACACACACACACACACACACACACACACACACACAGACCTCTCCACAACACACACACACACAAACACGCACACACACACACCTCTCCACAACACACACACACACACACACACACATATATATATATAAATATTTATATATATATATATAAATATTTATATATATATATATATATATATATATATATATATATATATATTTGACTAAATTTAGAGATTTATTATTACATGAAAAACACCGAAATATAAAATTATATTCATTCTAAATTATATTCAATCGAAAGTTATATATTTTTCTAATTTAAAATATATATGCATATGCATAATCACAATCGTACACTACACAGTCACACACACAAATACGCACACATCTAAATATATATATATACATATATACATATATATATATATATATAGATAGATAGATAGATAGATAAATAGATAGATAGATAGAGGGAGAGAGAGAAAGAGAGAGAAAGAGAGACGTCATTATTTTTATCTTTCATTCATATATGGCGAGAGAGAGATACACAATATATATATATATATATATATATATATATATATATATATATATATATATATATATATATATAGATGTTGGTGTACGTATATGTGTGTATATATATATACATACACATATATGTGTATATATATGTGTATATACATAGTTGTGTGTATGAATGTATATACATGCACACACACATATATTTGTTTGTATGTATATATATATATATATGAGGCCCAGAAGTATAGTTTTTAACTTCCCTTGATCGAACATATTGCAAAATGCGAGAACATATTCTCCATCTTTTCGCAGCTTTCGCCATGAGCGACTCCAATTCTTTTATGCCAGTTTAATATGACTCGGGAAAACTGAGATAAGCGTCAAAAAACTTACTCGCCATGTTATGTATTTCCGCAGTCTTATTGATCGGGTCTGGTTTGCAATATGTATCAGATTCTCGCTCTCGTGTTTTTTCTTCGAAAGCAAAAATTAAACACTGAATCTTTACTTAGAACAGCTTCCATAACTCTTGAAATTTTAAATGTTAGCCACGTGTATACCTGGATTACTACTCAGCTAGTTACACTGAGCTACAGAAAGAGCTTATTTAACCTATTGATGCAAAACATAAATATTAATTATTCTTCTTCTTCTTAAGTTACGTGTCCATTCAAGACGTGGCTCTCTACAACTTCCTATCCTATATTGCTCTTATCAATGTTTTTTTTTTATACTTACACCACTTGTTCTAACATCCATTTACAGAAACCTGTTGTGTACGTCATTCGTTGCCTTATCGTGTCAATCTTCGCAAATTATACGTCCTGTGATGACGAATTTTCCAGGCTTAATTTTCCCGTTATTTACATTATACAGACTATTGTCCTCATCTTTGTCTCCATAGTTATTACAACGTTTCAGCCGTTGTACGCTCCGGCCTTCTTCAGGTGGTTGGAATGTCAAACTAAACCCTTTAGCTCGCTCACTGGGGTAGACTGTTCTAGCTCCAGGTCCCATGTTTAATGAATATCAGTTATCAGTTATCTCCTGTTAATTTCCCGCTGAAAGGTCTCCACTGACTTAACCAGGTATTGAACTCACACTCAGTGGGTCCTGTCACTGGATCTAACTACCTGAAGAAGGTCGGAGTGTACAACGGCCGAAACTTTGTAGTAAATATGGCGACAAAGATTAAGACAATAATCCGAATAATGTAAATAATGTACATAATACCTCATCTCAGAAATATAGACAGATACTTAATTTTCTCGGTATTTATCCCAGAGATTTCAACTCTCACCTTCTGATTTTGAGTATAAGTGACCTTATTTATCTAACATTTCCGGGTTGTTTGCATATTCTATTCATAGCGTTCTCAGGTTCATTCTGGATAAGAGCATCTATGTTAACTCAAGTCTCTTATTCATCTGTTAAACAATTGCCTATTCTTCTCTTATTACAGTTTGTTTTGTTTCTAAGACCGCTTGGCGTTGTTTAACTTCAGTGATAGGACGAGAACGGGATGTTTAAATAGGATATGGCCGTAAGCCAAATATAAATTACTGAGAAAATAAAACGATTAATATTTCGCTTCCTTCTGAGAACGACGTTGGACAAAAATAAAAGTGATTAAAATCTAGATTTATTGCATACTAGCTTAAAAGGGGGACTGTGTGCATCTTTTAAGTTAGAACTTGCGAAAGGCTAATTAGGTACCCGACCCAAAACCAAATATTACTCTGGTCCAGCTTAGAAAATAGCAATGATGATTTTGAAGAAATAATTTTAAATTCTTCAATTCACTCCATGGAACTCAAAATCTCTCTTTAACTCTGAATCGAGCTATAAGTCTAATTTGCGGCCAAAAGACCGACTTAGGCAGGAACTATGATTTGGGCCGAAATTTCAATTAGGTCCGAAAATAGAGTTCTTCATATCACAAACTCCATTTAACATCAATTGAGTTGTGTTCTTCAAATGACAACCTCGAGATTTATTACTCGAAAATACAACAATCGTGGCATCAAATGACAAAATCTGATTCCTTGGCATTTGGAAGAAATAAAATTGATTTCCTCAATTCACAAAGATTTGGAGATATTTTAACCTGAATTTGAAATAAGCGTTTTTAAATTCACAAAGCTTATATGTAACTTTAAAACCAATATAAATTAAAAAAATTTTAAATCTATAATTTTTTAGATATTTTAAAATTTGATTCCTTAACTGTTTCCTCCTCATCCGGACACAAATCACAACGCTGAATGTTTAAGTACCAGATGAAAAGCGGATGCCGGGATTATCCTGATTGTTTAATATGTTCATGTAGAGCCAGTGTAGTTCGAGTTAGAGGGTTTTCAGAGACACGGAGGAACAGACAGAATTTCCCGTTCATTTATTTAGATAATCACCTAAATTTAAAGAAGTGAAATTCTCTTTATTTATAACTTTTTTTTTATGTTAAATGAAACCAGTATTTGTAGTAATCCCCCACAACACACACATTTGACCTATTCATATTTAAGATGGATTCCATTAATAAAATCGATATTTGTCCGCGGAAGTTCCTTTTTAGAATGAAATGTGTCGCCTTAATTTTTACATTTTGTCATTCATTTGCCTACACCCACACACACACACACACACACACACACACATATATATATATATATATATATATATATATATATATATATTTGACTAGCAGCATGGCCCGGCGTTGCCAGGGCTTGATTCAAAAATCGTACGACTCATACAGCAATCGCTCTCACATGACTTAAAATATTTTTGCCCTTCCTTGCCTTTAAAGGAGTGCCCTTTGCCGTGCTGATGTTGCTACATACCTTACTTCTTGCCTATCTCACACTGCTAATTTTTTCTAAGCTCTATACTAAACATTAAATCTGTTACGAAAAAAGAACTAAAAAAAAAATGAACACAAAACGATCAGCTTTAAAAAAGGACACGTTTACTGGAAAAACCGAATGAAAAAAGAATGTTAACAACAAATACTTTTTCACACCCAACCCAGTTCTGCGGAATCAGAATCAACATTGAGTTTAAGCAAGCGAATGAGCCAATTGGAGTAAAGTGCCATGCAGATTTAAATTTTTCCCACTTGTGACGAATGCAGCTATGCTAGTTAACATTCGTGTCAGTCAGCTGTTGGATCTCACGCTGGCCAATAGAATCCTCCTGCCTTTTCTCTGACCAGTACAAAATGGCCGCAAACTACATGAAAACTGCCGTAGAAGCATGAAAAATCGATTATTTCAACTATCGATGTAAGTTGGGAAATTCAACGTCGGTCTTGGCCTCTCCGCTAACTTGGAGCATGTGCATGTAAATTTTGGTGCAAATCCGTCGAAAATTGCGGCCGTGCATTCGTTACATACACACACAGACCTCCTGCCTTTTATAGATAGAGATAATAAAAGTTAACTATTTTTATATTCCATTCACTTAAATCCACATTATTATAATTATATTGTACCTAAATAATCTATTTCGAAAAATACCAAATTAGCTAATTTATTTCAGATAGCACCACATACTTTAAGTTATATTGAAAGTACAGTGACCTAAGAAAAGTTTTTAACCAGGAGAAATAAACTACATCCAATTTCAAAATTTAATTACGTAATCCCTACTCAACATAAATAAACAGTATTTGGAACTAGTATAGAGTAGATCCTCCATTTGCTAGTTTCAGTGCTTGTATTCGATTTTTCATGGATTTGATCAAGTTATCAACAATTGTCTGATCCATATTTGGCCACTCCTTTAGCAATGTTTCTTTAAGGGTTGCCACTGACATGATTTTGGTTACACGCCCTCGAAGTTGTTGGTGAAGGTGCTCTCAAACGTGCTCTAATGGATTCATGTCAGGACTTTGGGCTACCCAGGGCAGTGACGTGATTCCTTGCGAATCCTTCCAGACCTCTGCTACCTTGTTCGTATGACATGGCGCTCCATCTTCTTGATAAAGATAGATATTCTTGTCAATCTGATTGGTTACAAATAGTGGGAGTTGTCCTTTCTCTAATATTTGACAGTATTTTGGACCATTCAACCGCTCGTCAACAAGAATCAGCTCAGGTTTCCCTCCAGACCAGACAGCGCCTCACACCATTACTCCAATCTTTCCATGTTTCATGATCGCCTGCAGACATTCAGTGTTGCAAATCTCATTCTGATTTCCCCAAACATAAACCTGTCTAGAATTAGAATATTGGCAGAATTTACTTTCATCTGATCAAATTACAGACTGCAAACATTCATAATCTTTTCTTTCGAATTGTCTCGCCCAGTACGTATCTCCATTCCTGTTGACCTCTGAAATGAAGGGTTTCTTTATTGCAACTCTTCTTTGATAGCCTAGCTCTTTCAGAGCCTTTCTCATCGCATATGGCGACATTTCCATGCTGTTGGCGACATCTTTGACGCTCTGACAACAGTTTCTGATGACTTCCCTATTCAGTTCCCTTTTCCTCTTTCGATGCTGGTCTTCTTGAACATTGTTCCACACGACAATGGCCTTCTTCATTAAATTTTTTGACAATATTATCAAACCTTTGATGATTAACCTAGAAAAACCTAGCAATTTTTCTATTTGACTTGCCAAACTGATGCCATCTTATTATTTGCCCTTGTTGAAATTCACTGATTTCCTTACTTCCACGAACTTTCATTGCAAAATCTAAGTCAACTAATGTTCATAGATGAGAGTAGCTTGATACTAACATGTTATTGTCTGAAAAAAAAAAGACACGTTATTAAACAAGCCAAAATTGCTATAATCAAGGGTGGCTAAAAACTTATCATAGCCCACGATCGTACCAAAACCTTCATTTGAAAGCAAAAAGTACCAAGTTTGGTACGAAAGTTCAAATTTTGACGACACTGGCTCTGGCGATATACCGTTTGGGTGGCATCTACCAATTCTTCAAATGATTCTTTGGCATAGCGTGGACACTGGACGCGTAACGGTAGATGATGGTTCGAGTACCGGCACCGGTCCGCGGACCACCACTTTGTGTAGCAATGTTTTAGAGTATCCTTTTGTAGAAACACATTTCAGTGGCCTCAAGGCTCTTCCTCATCTGTGAGGAGATTGTCCGGCATTCACTGCCATATAGGAGGACGGAGTACCGTAGCCTTTTCTTTGTTCCTAACAGACTCTTCATACGATATTCAAAAATTTAAATGCAACATCAATCACATCTGTCAACTTAAATGCTGTTCGTTTAATACCTTTTCCTTTTTTTTTTTTTTTGTTTAGTTGCTTTTCGAATTCCAGTCGAGTTCATTACATTTACTTACGTGCTAATAATCTTGAGAAATGTATGAACCTATCGCTTCTCCATCTCCCAGCTATGGATAACTAGCATGACAGACTTGGTCCTATAGCCTTAAGTGGCAAACGGTCTAGGAGAAGGAAAATTCTGAATTCAAAACTGCATATAGTCCTGGCGAAGCACGTACTATGCAGATAAGGAAAGTATCTTTCGCATTGATTCAATGGTTCCGACAACAGTTGATTCCTTTCATTCTAAGTAACTTATTACGTAATAGTAGCTTTGAATGGGTCGAAATAATGTTTTAAATAATAATTAGAAGACCCAAAAATAAATAAAAAAGATGTCTTTCTTTATTATAAGTGTTATAGTAAGCATTTAACAGTTATCTAACCGTTTGAAAATAACATCTTTTCATCTTTATGGCTACAGATGAGTATTAAACCAGCACCCTTCTGCCATAAAAAGAAATAAAAAAAACATCTATCTTTCAAAATATTGTTAAGATTCATACTTTTAATGCATATTTGTCTTTTGTTCTGTATAACGATTTCACCAAGAGCAACAACTGATTGCATCTCATTTGCGTCGAAATTTGCAGGTGCTCTATCTATGGATATACCCGACAAGATAATAGTTAATTCGAGATAACACAGTTTTCTTTTACTTATGCCTTTAACAGAGAGCACCAAGAATGTCTCACAATTGCTATTTCTTGGTGATAATTCAACGAAATTTTCTTAAGTGAAATCATTCAACGACACGGCGGTTAGCTAAGCTTTTTTTTTTCTATTAACGGTTTGTATATGACTGACACAAAAATAGCTTCTTTTTAATTTTAGTTTATAGCAACTTGCTAGCTCTTAACCTCGTTTACACACATGTATGTTCCACATATTTTATGACTTTAAGGATAAGAATTACATCGATTATGTATTGACGTTGGGGCGATGAAACTCAAAGAGAAAAATAAAGATAACTGGAGAGAGAAATTTTTTTTTAAAATTTTCTTTTTCAGATTACTACAGATAACCCACTCCAGACAATGAATATTATGTTTTTAATGTTACAAAATTTAATAGTAAGCATCAGTTTACTGTATATATTCACTGTTAATTGATTCCCGCACGACTGAAACTGACCCCCACCCCGCATCGCCAAAAGAAAATATAATCATACCACGTGATTTCTTAAAATTTTAAAATCCCAATCGATACTAAAATATGAAAAAAAAAAAAAAATTGATCATATTGCGTTTTTTGATTCCGCAGGTGGATCAATATACAATAAACAGACTCGCAATTAACTGTATTAAAATTTAATAGTTTTTCGAGGTACACACACATATATCCTGATTTTTTTAAAGTTATATATATATATATATATATATATATATATATATATATATATATATATATATATATATGTAATGTGTGTGTGCGCTAAAGCTCCATCATAGATAATTTTTGTTTATGGTTTATCATCATGAAATGTGAAATAGTTTTTCGAGGTACCCACTCATACATCCTGATTTTTAAAGTTATATATATATATATATATATATATATATAACTTTAAAATGAGTATGAGTATGAGTGTGTGTGTGTGTGTGTGTGTGTGTGTGTGTGTGTGTGTGTGTGTGTGTGTGTGTGTGTGTGTGTGTCCTAGGCTCCATCATAGATAATTTTGGTTTTGGTTTATAATTTTTAATCTTATAAAAATAATTTACAGGTCATTTTTAATTTAATTATATTCTTACCGTTCTTTGCAATGATTTATTGTGATTTATAAGTTCATAAGACATCATTCACTACAGAAAATAGTATCTTGAATTGCGTATAATATAAACTGATGTGGGCCCATATTATATTTGTATTAAAAAAATTACGGAAGATATTAATAAACCGCATTCTTTTTGTACTGCCTCGTTCCCAAGAGCAGATGTACATGTCGTTATGTGGTTTTAAACGCCCAGCGTCCGAATGAATACCAAGATGCAGACAAAGGTGTTAAAACTATCACAGACACCACATCGGTTCTTGGTAATGACTGGAATGTCGACAGTACTCGAAGAAATAAGAATTTCGAAGATTTTATCCATGACTCCGCATATAAAACAAAGCATCTTATCTGGAAGTTGGAAAAGTATAATACAACATTAAACATACAGACACTAACGGTTCTATTTAATCATACGGGTTAGATGAACGCTTATTTCCCAAATATACCACACACACACACACACACACACATATATATATATATATTATAAACAGTTACATTAGAACATGCAAGTTATTACTACAAAATTGCATATTTTGTTTCGACATTTAACCGTCTCATCATGTATTTAACATTTATTACCATCATTGTTAACTGAGGAGGCGTGTTAAACATCGAAACAAAATAAGCAATTTTGTAGCAGTAACTTGCATGTTCTAATGTTGTAACTATAATATATATATATATATATATATATATATATATATATATATATATATAGTTGTATATTTAAACAGCAATCCTTCCTTTATGCATGTTTCATTAAAAGCGACAGACAAGGTACTACAGTTGAGCTTTTTATTTAATTTTACCCTTTGTCCAGAAAAAGAAAGCTCTTGTCAGAACACAAGAAAAATTAAATAAAAGCTCAACCGTAGTACCTTGTCTGTCGTTTTTAATGAAACATGCATATATATATATATATATATATATATATATATATATATATATATATATACAAATGTAAAAGAATGAAAAGAATAAAAGTTCAAACGTTCATAAAATCAATTTAAAATGGGATCAATACAAGAGTAGAGCAATAAATATTTATTATAAACAGTTACATTAGAACATGCAAGTTACTACTACAAAATTGCATATTTTGTTTCGACGTTTAACACGTCTCATCAGGTAGTTAACATTTATTACCATCATTGTTGTGTTGGCGAGATGAAAACAAAAGAGAAAAAGATAACTATAACGATTAAGAATAAAAATTGTTCTCACTGATAATTGTTATTGTATTTAGTAAATTAAACAAAAGATCACAATATTTAAGAAGGCGACGTGGGGTTGATGTTGAAGACCCGAAACCAATAAATAACACTTTAATTATTATCTAAATAAATAAATGGCAAATTCTGTCTGTCTGTGTGTCTAAAATCCCTCTAACTCTGGCCCTACTTGCTCTACATACATACTCTGATCCGGGATTGAAAATCTGCCCTTCATTTGGGGTTTGAATATCCGGGATCAGGATTTGTGCCTGGGCGAAAAGGACGGTAAAAAAATCAAATTTTAGAATAACAGAAAAAAATGGGGTATTAAAAGTTTTTAATTTATATTTAGTTTAAAGTAACAGAAAAACTGTTAATTTAAAAATGCTTGTTTTAAATTAAGTTTGAAATCTCCTCAAAACTTTGTGAATTGAGGAAAGCAATTTTATTGCTTCAAAATGATAAGGAATCAGAATTTCATGACCTGAGAATTTGCAGTTCTGAAGAGTTTGTGATTTGAAGAAATCAACTTAATTGAAGTCCCTCGGAGTTTGTGATTTCAAGAACTCAATTTTCGGCCTGAATTGGAATTTCGTCCCAAATCGGTTTATGGCCGGAATTGGACTTATAGCTTTTATCAGATTTAAAGTAAGAATTTGAAGTTCCATTGAATGAATTGAGAAATTCAAAATTGTTTCTTCTAAATTATCATTGCTGTTTTCTATGCTGGACCAGAGGTGCCTTTAGTTTTGGGTCGGATGTCCAATAAATCATCTGCTGGAGCTAGCTTAAAAGTCTCCACACAGTCCAGCTTTTAAGCTAGTATTAAATATAACCAAGGAAGATATGCATTACTGTCAGATTCCAAACGGCGACCAGCCATCTTTTCTATGCTTCATGCCCCTTCAGAACATTGGGAATCATGTCTCACCATAACTTCCTATCCCCCGTGTTCCTTAGCATCGTTTCTCCCTATGCCAAGCCTATCCCGTTTCGTCATCCATTTACACAAGCCTTCAAGTAGGTAATCAACTACATTATTCTTTCTCTTGAGATGTCTTGTGAGTATTAAAATTTCCAAGCTTTCCTTCCTCCTTATGTGTTCAAGTAATTTCAGCTGTCCCTTGCTGATTCTAAGTATAAGTAGTCTTTTTAGAGTTATTTCTTTTAATTAAATTGATTTTGCAAGTATATTAATAAGTGGATGCTTTTTAAAATGGAAATATATGTTAGATTATACAAATTAATATATGTCTCTTTCTTGTCCTTTTCTTTCTTTTTTTCTATCTCTATCATTTTTCCAATTTTCCGCGCTTACATCTTCTCGACCTCCCCCTTCTTCTATATTATTGCCAGTTCAGCTGAATAACACAGATGCAGACGATAAGGACACTGCTGATTACGATCGAACCGTTATTAAAATCAATTTGAGAATGTTTTATTAAATTAGTATTGTCTACATTTTTCTGTATGAACAAACTAGGATTTTCATTCATAATTTTAATTCTACAATTGCCTGATAGTTTGCAACAAATTAAAATAAAGAATTCTGCTTTTTAATCATTAAAAGTAAAAAAAAAGTTGAATGAAACAAAGTCAACAGGAAACAGAATAAGTTCAGTTTTATACTTATAAATTTCAATGTCATCTGAGATAACATAAAGAGATATCTTACTCTGTAAAATTAGAAATAGCCATGAAAATTATACGATTTTTCTAACTGAATTTTCTGATGACTCTTAATTCTTAAGTTACTGACTGAATGACGAGTTTCCTAACTATAAAATACCCATTGAAATCCTCATATTGCATCGTTAAATATTTGAGACCAACCAAATACTAGGATGGCCAGAAAGTCCTGACTCACTTGAAAAGAGGAAGAAAACAAATCTTGATCTATATTTGGTGGAAAGTCTAAAGAATACTGCATTTCGAGCTTGTTCCATACGGTTACGCCATCAACGCTAAACTGAATTCCCAGCAGCTTAACTGCGCGTACCACGATCTAAAGAAAAAGCATTCTGTTTTGGTAAATCTAGATCGGGCTTTGTTTCAGAAAGACAATGCGATGCCACAGCCTACCAGTTTTGAAAAAAGAGAATTTTTAAACAGATGGACGGTTTTGAGATTCTTCCATATCTACCATTCAGTTCTGCTTCGAGTGACCATGACGTGTTCCGCTCAATGGCACACTTCCCGCGCGACCAACGATTCAAAACTTTTAATGAAGCGAAGGAAGCTTGTTTAGAATTTTTTTATTCAGAGCCAGCGGACGTGTATCTGGAACAAATTAGGATGCTGGCTGATCGCCGAAGAAAAGATCGTCGAGAATAATGGACTTTATTTTGAAGAATAAATGCTAGTGTTGCTCCATAAGTGTTGATGTCATTTTTCTTTCCGCTTCTTAAGTGAGTCAGGACTTTCTGGCCAACCTAATATAAAAAGAAAAGTTTCCTCATGGTAATTCATCTCCGTAAATCTTATTCATTTAAAAACTGATCGAATATTTTGAAGTCGAATCAATATCTTTGATTTTTACGAAGAATAAAGTAAATCTATCATACACGTTATTACAACCGTCCACTTATTGTGTGTCTGTACACAAGTCATGTGTGCTTACATGCCATGCCAAGACATAAAAAACGTATTATGCATATTAATATTTAAGTGTTGCTCCATAAGATTTTGATGTTTTCTTTGCGCTTCATAAGTAAATCAGAAATTTCTGGCCAACCTAATATTACCACATCGATCATGAATATGAATGTACGTATTTATTTAAAGAAGTAAGAGGGTGCAAATGAAAATATTCCAAATTTACAACGTTTTCCATTTCACTGATGCAGACGCTGAAAACATGGTTGCCTCCTGTATCTTCCACCTTATGGCCATATTATGGTGTAACACTTGTCTTGTTAATAATACATTATCGTTTGTTTGTATATATAGTGGTTTTAGATGCTACTTTTTGATATTACCCGGACTCAAATACCGAATTCGCTATTTTTGTTGTGGAATAACGTTCCAGGAGACACATGTTTTCCAACTCAAACACCTCTCGACCAGCATCGCTACAACCCTGAAATGTTAAACACATATTTTTCTAATATGCTGCTACACTACGTAGATATTTGCAGAGCTTTACGTAAATGGGACTGGAAAAATGGTGAAAGAGAAACATTTAGTTTATTTTTTTATATTGCAGGAAAATATCTTTTCAAATATTTAATTCGATGGGGCAGAATAAAAACGGTAGAGCTGGCATTATTTAGAAAACTGGTTATCCTTTTGGCGTTGTCTTTGAAGTTCTGACTTAATGTTTCTTTCTACTTCGTATTTCAAGAAAGAGAGAGAGAGAGACCTAGAGAGAGAGAGGGAGAGAGAAAAAGAGAGAGAAATATTTCTATGCTAGGTCACAGAAAAAAAAATCAAGAATAAAAAAATGATGAATGCAGTCAAAACGTTTCCAAAGTTGTCCTATAATTTCATTAAAATTAAGATGACTAATTGTTCATAAAAAAAATAATTGTAGCATGAAAGCCAGAAATATTGAAATATTTTTGAAGATTTACGTGCTCTTTATCTAACCCGAACGAGAATGATTTATTAAAAAGGCGCGTGAAGATTTGCCTAATTCTAATAATTAAATACTCTGGCGAAAGGATAAAACTGATACAACAATCATTTGGTCGTGTCTAACCAACTACATATTATAACCCTGTATATTTAGGGAGAGCCCGTGTTTATTATTTTTCTTACTGAAGTTACCAACGTCCGCTACTAAATTAACCATATTCATTTTCTGTACTAAAATTGATTTAGACATTTTCCTTCCTTGGGTGTAGGCATTTTCTAAACTAATTCGGATTTTAAAATTTTCGGTACTAATCTGACTTTAGTCATTATCTATACTAATCGGGCTTTAGTCGTTTTCTGCACTAATATGTATTTAATTATTTTTTGTATTAATCTTGCTTTAGCAATCTTCTGTATTAATATGGATTTAGTAATTTTTGGTATTTTTTTTTTTATAGTGGTGTTCACACTGTAGAAGTGCCTGAGGCCAGTCGAGGTAGAGGTTTACAGAGTAAGAGGTACGGCTTATGCAGATATGTAGGGGAAGATAACGGTTAACCCTAGACTTGAACGGGTGAAGATTCTAATGGTCGGAGAAGTTGACTCTTGGGAGTCGGCTTCCATAAAGTAGCGGTTCGTGTGAAGAAAAGTACTCAAGTGGAATTTACCCCACATCAATGGGATACCAAAGGGATACTCGCAACTTTTCATCTCTGAGAAAGGGGGTGTAGCGTGGAAAATAATTTGTCACCCACGAAGAGGCGCAGACGCTTTTGAACTCTATCGAGACGGGAAAGTGATAATTTGGCAGCTCCTTCCCATATATGGCAGCAATAATAATGTTTGCCTGCTGTAGCTCTTGTACAGGTTAGCAGGAGGAGTCAGGTATAGACTGGATCCAAACAGGGAACTGGCCCTTTTTCCAGCGACTTTAGCGATGGATTGTATGTTTTTCACTTGGGGTTTGCCAACAGGCGCTCAAGGCACGGGGCTTCCCTTAGGGAACATCTGTTCATTGTAATTAGTAAGGAATGCAACTATTTTGCTTATCGGGATTGCTAAGAAATGTAACTATTTTCGTTTTCGAATCACTAATATGTTAGAGCTAAGTCAGAATATAAATTAGTTGGCGAGTTATCTAGAATTTTGAAGGTGTACCCATATACTACTGTATCATCAGCATAGATATCCACAAATGATCGGGGTATACTCTTAGGTAGTTCAAATATGTAAAGTAAAAAAAGGGTTCGTCAGTGAAGCTACTGCTGAGGGACGTCTGCTAGATTTCTAATGACTTCTAAAAATGAATTTAAAACTACTTGCTGTTACATTATTTACATTGTCCTCATCTTTGTCGCCATATTTATCACAACGTTTCGGCTGTTGTACACTCCGGCCATCTTCAGGTGGTTGGAATTTCGAACTGAACCCTTTATTTCGCTCACTGGGGTAGACTGTTCTAGTTCCACGTGCCATGTTTGATGGATGTCAGTTATCAGTTATCTCCTGTTAATTTCCCTCTGAAAGTTCTCCACTGCCTTAACCGGGTATTGAACTCACACTCTTTGGGTCTTGTCACTGGATCTAACCAACGACACTGGTAAAAATGGTTGCTGAAGTCATTAGGTTTATAATACCCAGAAATTCATACCCAGATGTCCTCAAGGACACATGGCACAATGGATAAAGGCGTTGGTTTGTAGTTATTAGTTGGCTAGAACAGTCTACCCCAGTGAGCGAAATAAAGGGTTCAGTCGAAATTCCAACCACCTGAAGAAGTCCGGACTGTACAACAGCCGAAACGTTGTGATAAATATGGCGACAAAGATGAGGACAATATTCCGAATAATGTAAATAATGTACATAATACCTCATCTCAGAAATATAGACTAACTGCTTTTAATTTTTTACAGCTCATCCCAGAAGCCACTTACGTATTAAATAATTTCGTAATTTGTAATATATTTTATTATTCCAAAATAATTTTATACTAATTGAAAATTCAAACACTGGAAATGCGTTTCCATTTAATTCTGAAAATTATATGACGTAAATGTTTTCAATATTCCACTTCATGTAGACGTGTTCTTTCGATACCAGTCTCCATGGTTAATTTTGAACAGATATGGCCATCGAATAACTGAATCGTTTGCGATTTACTGATGTATGCAGGATCCTTAAGGCATCCACAAAGAAACTAATCGGGAAGTTTCAGCTCAGGAGAGTGTAGGCGCCATGAAATTTCGTTATTACACGAAATTATTCCGTGACCAAAAGTTTGTATTCGAAGCACAATCTTTCCCTAGGGTCGTGTGCACAGCATTTCTTCCTGAGCACTGAGTGCAGCAAATTTCCCTGGGAAGTGTGTGCACCATTTTTTCCCGGGCTGTGTGTGGTGCATCTTTCCCCGGGCCGTGTGTGCAGCATTTTTTCTAGGGTCGTGTATGCAGCAGCTTTCTTCAGGGCCGTTTGTGCAACATATCTTCCAGGGCCGTGTGCACAGTGACTCCAGCTGTTGAAATCACATCTCAAATTTGTTCTGCACTTCTGCTCAGCCAAAAACAATGTCGCTCGTCTAATCAGCGCATTTGCGAATAGATGTCTCGTACATACTAACACTTCATCTGTGAATGGCTTGATCTTCCACATCGTGTCAAGTTACTGAATGATATTGCTTAAAACGTTGAGTCAGTCGACTAATCATGAAACCCGAATAGTGGTTTTCTTACATGAAAGGGACTGTAGTCTTCTATATGGATGCAAATATTATATCCCATAATATTCGTTGTTTGGACAGTTGTGAATTTCTTCACGGATAATTTCGCTATATTAATCTAATTTCTGATGTAAAAAGAAATAAAATGTGTGAAAAATCTGATATGTTATGAGAAACATTAAATTACTTTTGTTATAAAGATTACCTACGGGGTGGACCAAAAATAGGCTTACACTTAGTCGATATGCACTTTACACTTTACAATATATATATATATATATGTTACAATCATATTTGTTCAGACCTGTTTATATAAATTTGTTTAACACTTTACTTACATTTTTAGCACCGTTTAATCTCTTATGTTCTGAAAATGTCCTCCTTCAACATTGCAACATTCCTCGAACCTCTCCAGAATACTCTGATACACAACACGACACAAATCCTAATCGTTATCAATTTTAATAAATACTTTTGAAATGTACTTTTAATTCGTCCACTGTGTGGATATTTTTCTCATAAAACTTGTTCTTTAATACGCCCGCATAAAAGAAATCCATTGAAGCTAGGTCAGGTGAGAGTGGTGGCCATTCGATGCTGACCCTTTTATCCGAACGAACGTTGTGGAAAAGTTTGGTTAAGGTATCCCTTGCTATCAAAGTATAATGGGGAAGCTTGCTCTGTCTTGCTTAAAGAACAGTCATGATTTGGATAAATGATATTTAAAACGTGAAAGAAACAGTGACCAACTATAAGCATACTTTTGGGTCTGCCTGTATATTACGATTTGAATTGATTAATTTCAGGGTTTTCTCGAGTTTTCGAGGCCTAAGTCTCTTTCAACACGTCTTTTTTTATCGATTATTTCTTCGATGCCGTGCTTTTTTGTGTATGTGTGCTTTATTAATTGGGATCCGCTTTTTCATATGTTATCTTGAAGGATAAAAGAAGCGGAATCGCAATATATGTTAATCTGTTTTTACTGGGAGAAAGCAAAGTTTTTAATTATCCCAAACATCAATCATTGACTCGTGTGATGATTGCATTATTGAAACACAAGCAGGTGTTCAAAATCACAATAGATTCGCGGCCAATATGGATATCAGAAATGTCGGTTTTCGCTATTGTTTCTCTTTAAAACCTTACATTTTTCTCCCTTACAAGATTGTTGATTGATTTATCACTGTCAAACCGTGAATGTTATTAACTATGTAAACAGGTGATGACGTCCCATCCTCACTGATTATCCCATATTTGTAGTCTTGTGCTTAAAGAAAGCAAACGTAATGGAGGGCTAAACAAAGTCGAATTTTTGATTGCTCCTTTAAGGATTGATCTTTCCGTAGAGATTTCCAACCTCGTCGAGTGACCCTACCTTCCGTCTTGTCCATAATCTGAGCAAAGCTTAAAAACAGCACAATTGAATCCAAAAATCTTCTTTAGTTTTGTCCTTAAACTGAGCAAAGCTTAAAAAACAGCAGAATCGAATCCAAAAAAAATTCAGTCAATAAATAAATGCAAAAATTTTATTTGAAATATTGTTTAAGAATTATTTAATTCCCCATATATTAATCGTTATTTCACAAATTGTTGTTAATTGAGAACTTTTTTTAATCACATCCCGATGTTCCATTACATCTTCATGAAAACTATTAGATGTCTCATCGATATAATGCATTTTCTCGTTAGCGGATTCTAATTTAACTACAACGCTTTCTAATATTATCCATCGGCATTCTATCTTTATTTGAAAATAAAGGGCTAATTTTCTGACTTGTTAAAATAATTACAACAGACATCATCCCGACAAATTCTTTTGACCACATCATTATTTTTAATTTGAACTGTTCTTGAATTCTACCTACAAGCTTTGGCGACCATATCTCTTTCGATTCAAGACTGACAAGGAAAATAATTTTCTCTCAGTAGATTACCGTTTCTTTCTGTAGTAGAGTGGTTACCAAGCAAGTTTATTGAGTCCATAACGGATGGGAGAAGAGATGAATTAATACCTTTCGCAGGGGTATTTGAGCGTAAGTGAACCCGCATGGCATTGGGACTCGTCCCTTTAATTTCTTATTCCGAGCCATTAACCATTACATCATACTCTACACTATGGTAGTTTAAAGTATATTTTGTATCTTTTCAACATTTATTTTTTATAGCGAGGTTCACCATTTACAAGGCCTTGGAGCCACTCGAGGTAGAGGGTTACTCTTGGTGGCTATTTGTGTTTATAGAAGTGGAAGGTAACGGTTAATCCTAGCTTTGAACAGGTTAAGATTGTAGTGATCGGGGAAACATCCAGATGGGAATCGTTTCCACAGGAAAGTGGTTCGAGGGAAGAAGCTGCTCGAGTAGAACTTACTTCTCACTGATGGAATAGAGAGAGGGACTGTATGTGGTTTGCTACTATGTAAGTGATATGGTGGGTTGTTGCTGTGAAGGTTTGCCTCGACGGGACCAGGGAATGTAGTTCGTCAGAGAACTTACTGTGGAGGTTGCGGTATGGCAGTGAGAGGTTTGCCACACCCCGCCTGTAGGAGAGAATTTGAATGGTGGAGAATAGTTCGTCAACAACAAGGGCTTGAAGACGATTTTGAACTCTATCAAGGCTGGAGAGTGGGATCTGGGTACCTACCACCCAAATATGACAACAGTACTCCGTTTTCGGCTTGATCTGGCTCTTGTAAAGGTAGAGAATTGCAGGACGGGTCAATTAATTACTGAAGCTGTACATTTTACCTGTATCCTACTAATGGATTGTATGTACAAGTTCCACTTTAGGTTGGTTGTGAGTTTGACGTCCATCCGTCTTTCGAGGCACGGTGTTTCTCCGAGAAGAGCATCTTTCATTTTTGTTTTGGTTAATGCTCTCAATTAAATTTTTATATCTGCCGATTAATAATATCTTGAATAAACGTTAAAGAGAAAACAAATTTTTAAATATATTTTTCGTAATTTAAATCCTTATTTATACCCTGTTCAATGTTGCTTATTTTTAATAGACGATATAATTATTTTATTGTTTATATTAGATTCCGTAAAAATTATCTTCTAAATAAAACAAAGAATAACTATTCTGAGTGGTCAGATGTTCGAAATCGCCATAAAGTATGCGGTTCCTAAAAAGTTCCATTAACATTCGCATAAGAGATGAATCATATAATTTTTCGTTTTCCTATGTACAGACTCGTAATATCATAAAAAAAGGTTCTGTAAACCAAAGAGAACTGTTCTGGTGCAACTGAATATAACATGCATATAAGATTCAAGCAACAAAACATATTAGGAAATTTTTTTCGCTAATATTTTTGACTGGTTATTCATTTAAAATATTTTATTTTATCATTATTTAAATATTATTTATGGTAATAATAAAATATTACTTTAAATAATATTTTTAAAAAAAAATTATGTTCCTTTGACGTATGCTACCAAACAGTAATTTGTTTTTTGTTTTTGTTTTTTTTGGCTTGCAGACCTCCATTTGCTTCCAGTATTTTCTGTTCTAAGTAATCAACCAACTTCTAAGCCGAATTACCGCCCATTAACTTTGATGATTTTTGTGGGAAACGATGCTTTCACTGTGTCACCTCACCGACGATTCATACATGAAACAAAATGATGTTAAATAAGTTCTTTTTATATTCAAGCAAGGATTAAATAATTGTGATACTAAGTGCTACTTATATCAAATATTAGAGTATTTCATCGTTATGAATTAAGAAACAACCAAATTATAACAAAGGTTGAATTGTATGAAAGATCGACTAAAAATCATCATCTCTTACAATATACTGTTTCGAATGTACTTTGGTTTGTCACTGTTATAAATTATGATTGAACATGTGAAAGTGTTTGTTGAGACACATACATAGAAATGGAAATTGTCAATTTATCTCCATCGTAAGTATTTCGTGTTTTATGACCAGCAAATAAAGTCTTTGAAGTCTGGTCTTCTAAGTACCATGTACTTGATCAAAAACGAACAAACACAGAAATAAAGAAAACAATTTTTGGGATAAAGTGACAAAAAAGCCGGCCATTGGAAATGTACAGTCGCAGGTCTATATAAACATTTGTGATCTTGGTAGTGAGGTCTAATACGCCTTTGGCAGTAGACGGACTGTTCCTCGGGTAGTTACGATGCCCCAAATTCATGTTACCAGTCACTTGTCGTCACATTAAAATGCGTCAAGGACTTGTAGGAGGGAAAGTCAAAGGGAAGGGATAGTCAAATAATCCAATATGGCAGTTGTTCCAAGAGCCACTTACCCATGCGCGTCGACCGAGAAATGACGCCTTGAATAAAATGATTAAACATATTGTAAACAGGATTTGAAATACCATTTCTCGTCGCGGTATTTCTATTCATCTTTCGCTTTCTTGTGAACGTGCAGCGGTACTTCCCCAGTTTTTAACTCGAATGGATACTCAACGTGGAGTAGTCATTGGAACCTCGGTAAGAGCTCAAGTGTATATTTACAAAGGTTGAATTTGCAAAGAGATTGCTAAACGTTATACTACTCGGACATCCACGAAGCAGGTATTTCTCATATCTCCGGCTAAAACGACTATTGCGTTTTGTCAAAGGTATATTCTCTGATATTTTGTAATAAAGATCAAGTTCAGGACTTCAACGTAGTGTAATGTTTAACAAGCTTTTCTCGCTAGATCAATTACAACTTATTAGCGAGTTTGACGCTCACTGGGTGTTTCATGATTTTGGACTTGTCACATGTGTCAGCTACGCTTACTAAATCCTTATGACGGTCAAGTCGAAAATGTTTACCATTAAAAAATGATACTAATCAGAAAAATTACTGTTAAAACAATGTAAATATTGCTCATTTAAAATTCCAAGCATAAAAATAAGAAAAGTACCTAACCACATTAAATAGTATTAATACCATGGTTATTAAAATAAATGATAACATATGAAATAGTTAAAACTATATTTCTGAACAATCGGTCATGAAACGTGGATACTTTATAACAACGTAGAATTAAAGAAATCTTCAGGCAGGTAAAATGTAGCACAACTTAACCACATAAAAGCCATTCGTCACTCCACCTCCAAAAGGTGATGTTGTTTAAGGTGGAATTATATGTCTTCACTTACAAGTACCTACCGGTTAAATAAATACTTATTTGAACAAATACGGCAATTCATTACATATTGAAATAAGTTAACAACAAAAAGCGTGTTTATTCGATAAACTAGACATGATTTGTTACTGTCTAGATGATCATTTTTTGTTCATCTACTATCCAAAGAAAAATCCGCAATGTTATTTTCCCTGACCAGGCATCTTAGCGCCAGTGACTTTCTCGGAGACATAATGTATCTTCTCTGTGACTTTTATATAAATACATTCAGGGTGATTGTTCTGATGAAGATTTTACTGTGGTACCTAGACTTTACGAATTTAAGCGCAGTACTAGATTGGCAGAAAGGTCTCTAATTGGGCAGCTGAAATGGCTACATATAACATTTAGTTCTATGTTAAGTGTTTCTTCTCTCGCACTTCTCATTTGTGGATTCTTCCGGTACAATGTTTTCCAGCCAAATTTGATCTTTAAAAATGAAATATGCCAAAACTGTTCTGTTGCTGTAGTGAATTATGAAATCCTTAACCGAAACTAAAGAAAAATGATTAAAAATGCCAATAAATTTGTAATGGAACAGCAACAAGTCTTATCTGACTTTAAAAAAAAGCAAGGTCTTAAGTTTAACTGCCTGAATAGATTGTCGTAAAGACGCTCATAAGCAAAAGCAAAAAATAAAAAATAAAAGAAAGCAAAACAAAAAAAAACAACGCACCCACACTTGCAATGTTTATTTACATACACAAATATGACCCGAAATAAAACTTCACTAATCACTAACGGAAGTTGAAATATTCTTTTAGATTATGTGTATCTCAACCACTAATGACCCGTATCAGGTGGACGGAATTCTTCCGATTTTTAAAAGAGATGGTCGATCGGCCAGTTCTAAGTTGAAATCAAGAAACGACAACTAGCATTAAAACCGTGTATTCCCCTTTCACTTGTAAAAGCCTGCTCGTATAATTCTGTAAGAGAGAAATAAGGAATTACTTCTCATTCATATCGACCTGAATCATTTGGAAGGTATATTCGTACAATGAGATGGAAAATTGAAAAATCTCCATTGCAAATCGGTCGATATCGATAGATGGAAATCAAGCTATGAAAGGCAATACCGTATTTTATTCCATTTTGTTTATTACAGAAGCACCAGCTATAAAAACTGACTTCTTATAACCGGAAATATTCCAGAAAAGGAAATTTGTGACACATGTAATAGCGGACATATCTCAGATGTTTGAGAGAGAAATCTTAAAAAATTCTGCATCTGCTAATTTATAAATAACAAGAAAATTTGCTTAACCAGGTATGAAGATTAAGAAGTTCGCATAAACTCCTGGGCAGCTGGGCCGGCTAAGTAATATTTGTTTTTCTAATTATTTTTAATGATTTCACTCTAAGCAAGACGGTAACGCCACTAGTAGACAGCGGGTTACAAGGAGGGAAAGTGAAAGAGAAGGCAGAAAATAGGGAGGATTGAGTAGAAGACAAGATATGAAAGGCGTTCAAGAAGACAGAAGATGGCGATTGACATTGCATTTAAAATGCTTGGAGATTGTAATTTTCAAGAAAACAAATAAACGGAAAGAAGTTCCACAGGCGGGAGGTGCGAGAAAAGAAACTTTTGGAGTGGAAGTGGCTGTTGCATTTAGCTATTTCAACAGTAAACATGTTGGGCCTAGATGCCGAGCTAGTAACACGCTTAAATTCATGTAGTCAGGGTACCAGGGAAAGAAGCTTGACAGAGGAGTTACCCTGAAAATATTTGTAGAAATGACACGTCACGTCAGCGAGAAGGTGACTGAAGCCGAGAAGAGTCAATGAGAAAGTGACTAAAGTATGCAAAACATGTGGCACATGACCATCAGAAGATGGTAAAGGCTGGTCTTCATCTGTCTTAAACTTAGCTAGCCTCTATCACTGATCCAAACATACCACAATAACCCTTATACCAAAGCAACACATTGCTACTTACCATTCTTACTACAATCACCATAAAAGTACAGAGTCTCTATGAAGTTCTAACTAATACCCATATATACAATTAGTCTGTAGGTGTGATGAATAAATAATTGTTGTAGCATACCTACGAACGATAATGGGTATGTCCCCATTCGCATAAATACAGTAGTAAATACTGTATGTTGGTCTACAGTCGAAGATTCGTCTCCAGCTGTGTTGGTCAAACTCTCTGCTTCCGGGCAGAGAGGATCGCCAGACGAGGCTATGTCGAAGGGCAGAGTCTCCTCTCGGGAAACAGCTACCCGACCCCGTTTTATACGGGGTCTATGAGGAATTTCTGGCCGAGACTACGGGTTCGAGTACACCACATTAAATTCGGCCTTGTGCCACCTCTGACCGCGTGGGGCGGTTGGTAGTTATCTTGCAGTTGGTGATTTATTGTAGAATTCACTTGACTCACTTCTAGCAGTTGACTATTTCTTTTACGTGCCGCTGGCGAATCTTATATATGTTGTTCTTGTCCAAAGTATTATCGTTCATTACCAACATTTGCTTGATTATTCTATTCAGTAACCTTCCCTAGGTTACAATAATAATAATTTTTTAAAAATGTAACCCCAATGTGTATTTACAATGAATAATTTTGATATACAACAAATAAAAGAAAATAGCATCAGCATTAACTGTTTTTCGCAATACTTAATTGTGGCAGAAACTTCAGTTAATTGGACGAAATTAATGTGGGATTAAATAATTTAAACATTCATTGTATCAAACACTCACTAAAACACAGACTCATCAGACACAACAAAAATACGAAATGCATACTCGAAATAAAAAAAAAAAAAGGAAAAAATAAAAATGGCCGATGAAACTAAGGAAAAGACAAATCTAAACGACCCTATTTTAGGCGGGCCTGCCAATGTTCAAAACAGGAAACCAATATACTGATGCCTAACCGACATACAATGCCACTCCAACTCATCTCTTTTCATTCTTCTTTTCATTCGATTATAGACGCGCAATTTTTTGTTTTTTTTTTCTTCATTTTCACCCTGATGGAGAATAATGTCTTCTAGAAATTGCAACAGTCTCTGTCTGATTATAAGGGATTGAGGAAAGAATAAAAAGAAGAACGGGGATTTTTATTTTTTGTTTTTTTTTAATCAAGGATCACCCTAACATGGATTCCTCTGTCGGGAAGTGCGATTTGGAGTACGCATTAAACTATCTTCGACAGCAAAGGGTGAAAGTAACCTAGAAAATATACTTATCAAGGATGCAAGTAACAGGATTGAGAATAAAAAAAGAATAAAAAGAATAAAAGAAGAAAGAACAAGGAAAAAAATCAAGGGGATCAAAAGTTGTCGATTTAAGCTTCTGAAGATTATAGTTATCAAGGATGCAAGTAACAGGAAGGGAGTTCCTCTGTCGGGAAGTGCGAGAGAAGAAGCTGTTGGAGTAGAAGAGGCGTTTACATTAAACTGTTTCGACAGCAAAAGGGTGGGACCGAGATGTCAACCTAGTAAATATATATAGTTATCAAGGATGCAAGTAACAGTAAAGAATAAAAGAATAAAAAAGAATAAAAAAGAATAAAAGAATAAAGAACAAGTAAAGAATAAAAAGAACGGGGATCAAGAAATCAAAAGATGTCAATTTAAGCTTCTGAAGATTATAGTTATCAAGGATGCAAGTAACAGGAAGGGAGTTCTTCTGTCGGGAAGTGCGAGAGAAGAAGCTGTTGGAGTAGAAGAGGCGTTTACATTAAACTGTTTCGACAGTAAAAGGATGGGACCGAGATGTCAACCTAGTAGCATGCTTAAATTCATGCAGTCGCTGCACCAATGAAAATAGCTTGTCAGTGCAGACGCCATGAAAATTTCTATAGAAAAGACAGGGGGAAGCCACATTACGTTGGGTGAGAAAGTGGCTGGTGTCAAAACCCCAAGGCAAGACCGATCATTCTGTATTCGTCTTTGGATTCCAAAACTTCAATTAAAATCTACATTCTGCAAGTGGATTGTTTAGTCAGACGTGATTATCGTTTGCGTGCGACTTATTTATTTACAATGTTAAATGTACGGAGAAAATATGCCGATTATTTTTTTGTCTTTTTTTGTCTTTCTGTCATATAGCTGCGTTGAACTGAAACGCTAGGAATGGTAGAAACTGAAAGGTAAAAGTAAGATTCATGACAAAATTCGATGTCTATCATTTTGGTGATAACAAAGCCATTTTCAATCATGAATTTTTCTCTCCGGAATCGATCCTCCAGAGTCTGGAGCCCTTTCTGTTTGCCTCGGGCTTCTTAATGAGCTCCAGAGGCGGATATGCAATATAATTGGCCCTGTTCTGGCATCTCGTCTACAGTCACTTTCTCACAGACGCGCCGTCGCCTCTCTCTGCCGTTTTTACAAATACTTTCATGGCAATTGCACCGAGGAGCTGCATTCGCTGCTTCCCAGACTTCACTGTCGAAACTCTTAAGTGTAGCCGTCTCTTCATATCTCACACCTCTCGCCTGCGGAACTCCCCTCCCTATTCCAGTTTCCCTGAGAGCTATAATCTCCAACTATTCAAATGTCATGTCAATCGACATCTCCAGTTGCCTTGATCTATCCACTATCCTTCTCCTCATCCTTTCCTCCTATCACTCCTATCTGATCTTGCTCGAAATCTTCAGTAACCCCTTGCGTCCTAGTGGCTTCCCGCTTTGTTTGGGGTGATATTAAAAAAAAAAAAAAAAAAAAAATTTGTTAATCGTGTTAATAAATGTAAGAAAGAAAAAAAATTATTTTGCAAAAATAAACAGTAGATAAATCACAAACAAATATTTAATTTACTAAAACAGAACATAAAAATATATACAAGATAAACAATTTTTGTGGCTCCAGCATACAAAACAGAAAACAGAGTTACCTGGCAAGTGTTGGAAAGGGAGAAGGAAAGGTTCACTGTATCAAATATCTTTTTCTCTCGAAATCACTTTATATGTCTACCTTTATACAAGCATTGAATCTAAGTGCTATTTTGGAAATCCATCCTGACCTGGCATCTGTAAATAAAAGTAATTTTAGTTTTTCTCAATGAAAATTGTTCAAAATTTTATTTACCAACTTTGTTCCATGAAATCTATCTTTCTATCTTTTGGTCTATCGGCAACTTTTATATATATATTATATATATATGGATATATATATTGTTGTCCTTGAAATCAAATGAATGCCGGAGTTGAAATATAACAAATAAATGTATTGACAATCAAATGTTTTAGTAGATCCAAAATGCTTAGTACAACCCTTTTATACAAAAATCCCATTTTTCTGATACGTGCTCGGGCTAACACCTAAAAGCGGTGCATTTTTCTAGATGTTGTCTCGAATCATCTAGATTTTCTCGAATGTACTAGAATGATCTAGAATCTTCCATATATATATCTATTTCTATATTTATATATATTTATATAACTATATAATCATATAATCAATATATATATAAAACTTTTTTTGTAATAACAAGTAGAACTCAACGCATCCTCCAGAATCCTTTTTCATAGAAATGCATCCTCGTAACGCTATATTTGTTATATATATATATATATATATATATATATATATAGATAGATAGATAGATAGATAGATAGATAGATAGATAGAATTTATCTGTATACAGGGTGAGATCGGTAAGTTGTCGCGATTTTAAATATTCAATTTCGCATATGCCCGTTGTTTGTTTTTGATTTTATAGTATAGTAGGGTCAGTTGGGCACCGTCTGTGAGTAAAGAACACCATGACGCAATCTGGAAACTGCATTCTGTACTGTTTGGTATTCGCGTCGGTATGTCACAATAAGAACATTTCAGAGTGTCTGGGTGTCAACCTGAGAACAGTGCAGAGGATTTAGAAAGAGTTGAAAGAGTTTAATAGTGATTACAAAGATACGCCAGCGCGGAAATTTATCTGTAACCGTTCTGATAAGAATAAAACTCCCGAATCTGTTGGTGTGGTCCCTAGACTCAAAATGGAGGCCTACAAGTGTCTTGAGGAGATAGTGCTGCTCTGGGTCAAGTAGGTGGCTGCTGGAAGAACCTATATCTGAAAACAGGACTCTGCACCATGCCATACAAGCAAGAGAACCCAGTCATGGATGTCAGACAATCTATATCTATAATTCTCAAAATGTATGGATATGTATGTGTCTGTATATGATCGGATGTTGTTTATGCATTTCCACAGTTTTCATCCGATTCTGTTGAAATCTTTTGTTTGATAGATAATTCTTCAGTGCCGGTTTTGAGTCCAAATTGTTGACGACAATGGTTCTCCACTACTTCCTGTCCATTATAGCTCTCAGCAACGTTTTACTAGTTACTACCTGTTCTTGTTTATATATATATATATATATATATATATATATATATATATATATATATCATACTGATTATAAAACCCAGGTTGTGTGTGTGTGTGTCTGTACGTTTATATATTGGATCGGATTTCCTACATTTTTCAACCGATTTCAACAAAACTTCACTTTGTTTTGGCAGGTAGTTTCTTATTGTCTTGCACACTTTTTTCTTTATTTTTACATTCAGAATGTTTTAAAAATTCCATTTACAAGACAAGTGTTTATAATAAAATTCTATTCAATCGGTAGACTCATAACGATTAAAAAAATGTTTTTGTTTAAGTTTGGGTTTGACCAATTCGTAAAAAAAAAAAAAAAAAAACAAAACAAAACTAATTAAGACATGCGTGTCCATCAACCTTAAACAATAATCTTTGTCAATTTTATTTTTCAGTCTTTATGATGGTCGATACTTGATCTATCTCTTACTGTTACATCCCCCGGCAACACTGGGCTCTACTGCTAGTATACATATATATATCTTTCATAAAAAAACTTGAATAAAAATAAATATTTTAAATTATTACAATAATATTATTTATTATTACGCAATTCCCTTCACCCCCTATTCAAATTGTTAACCCCCCATTTGGGGATTTGACATAATTTCACCCAAATGTTGTTACTAATATTGATTTCCGTGTGGGCTGACTTTAAACTGCTCCCATTGAGCAGCACAAAATCCCAGTAATGAAAGACCCGGTTAATGACGGGTTATACTGCTAGTTTATATATATATATATATATATATATATATATATATATATATATATATATATATATATATATATATATATATATATAAAACTTATTAATGGTGAATAAATAAATGACATAACTTTCTCTGATCTAAACGCACCACACAATTGAGCTTTATACCTTTCCTAAATTATTCAGGGAATTTCTGCGTCCTCAATATTTAACCCAATTTTTCATGCTTTTGACTTTTCGAGATTTGACAAATAAGACGATCTTAAAAGAAACTTTGTTGTCTGAAGAGATACGCGAGTCGATTAGAACACTCTCCATAAAAGAAACGTTTTTACATATCATGGTTACACATTTTTGAGAAAAGATTAGCAAGTAGAATTGATCGAGATGTTATCGTTTTAAATAAAATGATCTTTACGTGGTCATAGCTTTGAAGTAATTGCTTCCAACGTAAAAAAAATATTAAGAGTTGCGTCGATTTTCTTTTATTTCAACTGAAGTATCAGATTACTTTTTATTCTTAGACTGAAAAATTCCCTCGAAGGATGTTGTGACCAAGTAAATAGTTAAAGAAATAAAACAAATGTTTAATATATACATCATATATTAAACAGTATATACATCATATATTAAACAGTAAGTACAACAGAAGAGTATTACACGACTAGCGAGTGTGTGTTTGTTGACCCAGCGTTCAGTCTATTCGATTGTTGATATTTACCAGCCTCCCCACGAGGTACGATGTGGCACAAGACCGAGCTTAATGTGGGGCATCCGAGCCTGAAGGCTCGGCCAAAAAATCAGCTGGAACAGATCTATTCGACTGTTAATATTTAACAGCCCCACCACGAAGGATGTATGTGGCACAAGGCCGAGTTTACTGTGGGTTCTTCGAGCCCGTAGGCTCGGACAAAAATATTCCCTTAGAACCCGCATAAACTGGATTAGGGCCTGTCTAACTCCCCGGACGATGCTTTGCCGAGGTAGAGATTTTGACAGTAATGAACAATCTATGCGACTGTTAATATTTAAAAGCCGCCCCCCCCAAGAGGGATGTATGTGACACAAGGACGAGTTTACCGTGGGTTTTTCGTGCCCGTAGGCTCGGCTAAAATATTCCCTTTGAACCCGCCTAAACAGGTTTAAGGCCTGAAAACCTCCCAGGATGTAACTTTGCCCTTCGGCAAAGCCTTGTCCGGGTTCCTCTCTGACTTTGACAGTTACGAACACTCTATGCGACTCTTATATTTAACAGTCCCCCCCAGAAGAAATGTATGTGGCGCAAGGCCGAGTTTCACTTGGTTTTCTCCGAGCCCGAAAGCTCAGCCAAAAATATTCCCTTTGAATCCGCCTAGACGGGTTCAGGGACTGTCTACCTCCCCGGACGAAATTTTGCCTTGCATCAAAGCTTCGTCCGAGTTCCTCTCTGCCGAGGCAGAGAGTTCACCAGTTTGAACAATCTAGGCGACTGTTCCCCCATGGCCTTCTCTCCTACTAATCTTATAGTAGGCGGATGAATCCAACATAGACTCTTTAGAGAGAAGACACCACAACAAAAGACACACTGGCAAAATTAGAAGATTTAGAATTAGAACATGAAACTAAAAAAAGAGGGTATTTGAACAGTACAGTGTATCGAGAGAGAAACAGCTGGCTAAGGAACTTTCTCGTGGCAAAATTTACACCTCGATCTTCAGTCAGTGAAGGAAAAGAAATTGCTTCCACCAGTATTCGTAACAAGTCATAAAGAGATAAACACATTAAACTTCGAAAGTTATAGAATATGTGTGAAGCTAATAATTTCCCCTTGCTTATTACGATTTCTAGATGCTGTACCTATATTCTATGCTCGAATGTCTATAGAAGATACATTTCCTTCTTTGTTTATGTGATGTGACCCTTCTGCATCTTGGCAAACATGGTTCTCCACATCTTCCTATTCTTTGTAGTTCTTAGGTTTGTCTTTTCCTCACATCCACATTCTTGCTAGGAAGGTTACTCGCTGCTTCCCTCTGCCTGCCTTGCCTTCATTATATCCTGTGAGTGTCAAATTCTCTAAACCTTCTCTCCTCATTATGTGTCATAGAAATTTCAACTGTCTCTTTCTGATGTTAAGTATAAGCTTCTATTTAGTTTCCATTTTCTTTAAAAGTTTCTCGTTACTAATATATTCGCTCAAAAGTATTCTCAGCAGCCTTCTGTAGAGCCATATTTATTTTATCTCAAGTGTCTGTCTCACCTGTGAAGAGAATGCCTAACATTCATTGCCAGGTAGGAATACTGATATTGCATGACAGTTTAACGCTCTTTTCTTTATTTCTGGTGAGATTTTCCTGTTTCTTAATATTTTACTTAGCTTTTGGAAGGCGTCTTTCGCTCTACCATTGCAGTTTCGGATTTTGGTGTCAGTATTTTACACCCTCTGTTAAAACATTTTCGTGGTATTTAAATTTTTACTTGCTCGATTTTCGTAGTTCACATTTTGAGATTTTCCTCTTATTGACAACCATAGATTCCGTCTTGTTACAATGTTTAATCGTTTTTTCTCTCATTCTTTTACGACATTCTGCAGTAACTCCTACATTTTCCTTTCTGTATCATGAGCAGTGTGTTGTCTGGTTAGTATGATGATCACTCAGTAGAGAGATAAACTTACGTTCAGGCAAACTTCTGTTCCTGACATAAAAATTTCTACATTGTTGATGTGCCAAATCATTATATTTTAATTTCATATTTTAATGGAAGATATATCCTATCGAATTAATAAATGTTGTCACCTCTTCTTTGCTTGATACTAATTAATCCGTATTTCTGGGATGAGGACATCATTATTTACAGTATGTACAATCGGACTAATATCCTCATCTTTGTTGAAATTACCACGACTCTTCAGTCGTTTTGACATCTGGCTTTCGGATACAAGTTGATCCAGGTATCCCTGAAGAAATTTCAAACTAAACCCATTATTTAATTTACAATGTTAATTCTTTCTCATTCCAGAGTCCATGTCTATGCATATCTCGTCTTTTTGTAATGTGCTATTGATAAGTTATTGTTCACCCTGTTCCTACTGAAACTAAGTGTCTAAAATCCAGCTCAGGGATTAAACTTTTTATATATCACTAATTGACGCGCCAACAATTTAATCCTCTAAGCTATTGTCCTGTAGATTAAATAATTATTTCAGTTCGAATTTCCCTGAGGATTAACTTAGATTGACATACACTTGAAGAACTCTATTGGGAATAATGGCTGAAGCTTTGTGATAATAAAAATGTGAAGGCTTTAGTCCAACGGTAAATAAAGGTTATATTTAGAATTACATTGGGCTGGAAAGAATTTTCTCTATTTAGTAAAATGGCTAATTGTATTTTTTAAAAAAAGTGTAATACTGACATTTCCTTAATGAAATAATGTCCACTATCACCAGCAGCCTATCGTTGGAAATTTCATGAATTTTTTAAAATCATTTCACTGCACGCAAAAGAAACGCAGAGGGTTACAGGGAGTTAAAGTGAAAGGGAATGAGAAGACTGGAAATGTGGAGGATTGTGGAAAGGTTAAAAATGGAAAAGGGTTCAAGGAGACATGATGACCATTGACGTTGTATTTAATTTTTTGAAGATTGCAGTTATGAGGGAATTGAGAAATCTGAAGGGATTTCCACAGATTGGAAGTGCGAGAAAAGAAGCTGAGTAGAATTGGCGGTTGCATCTAGCTAGTTAACACAGTAAAAAAGGTGGGATCTAGATGCCTATCTGGTAGCAGGCTTAGATTCATATAGTCTGGGTACCAGGGATAAAAAAGCTCATTAGTAGAAAAGACAGAGGGAAGCAAAATCATATCGGTAAGAAAAGGACTGAAGTCTCGATGCCAGATCAGGATCAATTACATTACAGGCTCTTCTTCGGAATTTGTCAATTCCCGAGATGTACAGAAGGTGCAACAGACCAGAAATTGCGACAGTATTCAATGCGCGGACGAATGGTAAATTTAGAAATGTTCAAGAGGGGTTCTGAGGAGAAAAAAAAATCTAGCACGTCACAACGAACCAACTTTCCTTGCAGTAGACGAAGCATTTGATTCGATATAGTCGCTCCACGTCATGCCAGGGAGAACAAGAAGGAGGTTAGCATCAGCCATGCTGATAGCAGACAGGAAATGTTCTCTGTTTTCTTTTTGTCTTGTAATCATAATAAAAGATGTTTTCAAACATTAACGGATCATAATGCCCAGTGGTATCACCAAACTTAACATACAACTGTATGTAGACATACCGGTTGTAACAGCAAAATTACCTAAATGGTGTAACAACATGGGATAATTGTCCGTCCCCAAAAAATGTTTAATATCTAGCAAAAAAAAAAAAAAAAAAAACACTAAAATAGTTTAGTTTAGATATCTTGACACAATTTGTCGTAAAAATCATGAAAATCCCTTTGAGTTATACAACTAGAAAAAGAACGGCTTAAAATCATTTCAGTCCCACTATATCTTCCCAACTGAGCAATGATCAGAGGAAAATGAGCAGTCAGGCCTTCAGTAATGGTACCAACATTCATACTTTGGCTTCCATCTTCAAAGTTCACCCAAGAAACATAAAGAGAACGGTAAATAAGTTTTAAAAAGCAGTAAAAAAAGCAGTAGAGGAGAAAACTAGATCAGGATGTCACATCAGCAAAAATATCATACTTTTCAACTTCAAGCTAAATACATTCTTATTGTTCAAAGTAGAGTCTAATAGTGTTATAAACGCCTCAGAGAATTCCAGTAAGATATCTTTAATCATTTCTAAGATGCAATGGTTCAAAGCTTAAACTGAACAATTTTGCTGTTACACGATTTGGTCAATTTTGCTGTTACACGATTTGGTCAATTTTGCTGTTACACACGGTATTTAAAAAAGAAAAAAAAGATATAGGATAATATTATTGTACTAAAGTTTTAATTAGATGAAACTTGTCATGAAAGTCAGTATTCTAAATCACTGACATTTATCAGTGTTGTCGAAGAATTATGCCACTCTATAAGGCAATAATCATGTCTGTTTGTGCAAATTACTTAATTTCATAGATTATGGTCTTCATTATTGCAACATATGACAGTAAATATAGAGCTAGGATCTTAGTTAATTGCTTCAATGGAGAATTATTTATTTATTTATTATTTATATCAGGTGCGATGTGAGAGATCGGACCAAAAAGTATCTTGACTGTTACTATGGTAAAGGAGCTAGAGTACTCAGAGAAAAGCCGCTTGGCACAGACAGTTCTTGATTTGCACACTAAATTATAATATTCTCGCTCAATTTCGTTGCTTATAGCAGTGCTCAGAAGGAAAGTGTGTAGAGTGTGGTCGTCTCACCACACCGCAGAGATTCCATCAATCGCCACGTCTTGCGCAGCAGTTTTTTGGTCAAGTGCAACATTCCTCAGATCCAACATATTCGCCAGATCTGAACCCTGAAGACTTCTTTCGAAAAACTAAATTCCACTTGAAAGATATTGAAAACGTCGAGGAACTCCAAGAGAATACAACGATGCAGCTGCAAGCTATCAACCAAAACGAGTTATAAGAATGCTTCCATTAATTGAAACGTCGCAGGATAAAGTTTGTCCCCGCAGAAGTGGACTATTTCGAAGGAGATGTAATGGTGAATTGATATGCGTTGTAGTTTTTTTTATAGCACCAATCCCGATACTTTTTGAACAGCCCTTTTATGCTAGTATATCGGTAGCAATGTATTTAACATTTCATATATATTTTACCCATGCGCTACATACAAGGCACAAGAGCCCCTCAATGTTGAGGTTTACAGAATGGTGCTGTTTATGGATTTAAGAATTATAGAATATGGGGACTTATAGAATAGATAACGGTTGTCACTGGATTTTACTGGTCTGGGAAGCATCCTTATTAGAGTCTGTTCCAAAAACCAGTAACTTTGGGAAAGAGGGTGTTTTTCATTCCAGTAGAAAGAGAAGGGGATGAGAATGGTGACACGAGGCATCTTAACTGTAAATGTTTGAAGTAGTGGAACTAAAGAATGTAGCTCGAATATTTTCCATGGAATCAGCAATGGAGTAGCGATAGACTTTCTTCTTTGGGAAAGAAGTTTTAGTTTAGAAAATACAGACGGGTACACGCTTTGGAACTCTGTCAATGCTGATAAAAGAAGGTTGGACAACTTCAGCTAAGATTTCAAATTCTGGTCGGTTGGGTTCTGACTCTTAGAGTATAGGAAAGTGGAGTCAGGTATTTTCAGGAGCGCTATAAGAACTTTACCATTTTTCTTAGCCTCTTTAGCGATGGATCGTATATATGAGTTCCACTTGACATATGAATTTTGATTGATCGATTTGTTTTATTTACGATTCAATAAACCTATTCACAACCTATTTCAGGTTATTCAAAACCAGAAAATATTTTTACATAGTAAGAATTTTTGGAGATAAAAATAAATTAATGGCACAAGTGCTATAAATTAAACCACAGATGGGGAGAGGTGCGGAGAAGAGATGGACCCATATCTTCCCTAAGCGTATATGCGTTTAAGTACATATAACAAACCCGACTAAAATTGGAACTTTGCTTTCCAATTTACAATTCCTAGCCATTATCTATTATACTACTCGAACTTTCAAGCTTACTGCATCCGGTATTCCTCAGTGGTCACCCATCTTAGTCATGGTCAGGCTTGACATGGATTAACTTTGTTGATCGTATGAGAACAGCGTTCCCAACATGAAAAGGCCGTAAGCCCTTGATATACGGTGTGAACTTGAGTTCCAATACACTGAAATCAAGTAGCCTTTTTGGATTTTGTTTGTGTTTTTTTTTGTTCGTTTGTTTGTGTAGTGGCATATCAACACCTTATGGGTCATTTAAAACTGAAATTTAATTTTTTTAGGAGAATTAGTAATTTCTTTTTGACAAAAATTTATTGCTGATATTTTTTTTATGTATTTGTTTTATTTTTTTATTTTTTATACAAATTTATTGCTGGTATTTTTAATGTCACTGGATTTTACTGTGGCAATTCCATTATCTTCTTTTCATGCTCAAAGAATTCACTGCTAAGCTTAGGTACACGAGAAGAAGCATTGTCGTGCGTAAATATACATTTCACTTTGAAACGGCGAGTCTGGGAATTATATCATGCAAAAAAAAATCTTGTTCCAAAAATCGCAATAGTGAGCAGTGTTAATTTTAACTCCTTCAGGGTGGAGCTGAGAAGAACATTAATTAAGAGGTGGTTCCACGCACCTCAAAAGATTCCTTGCTGACGGATGTAGTTTATTGTCATACCAAGGACACAGCCTCTTTTGAGATGTGTAACAAATAGTAATATCGTTCTTCAATTCTTTTTGTAATTTCTGTCTGAGTTATTGTTGCGAGTTTTGATGGCATTCATCACAAAATATATAAGAATTATTTTCTGTTCAGACGGGCAATAAAAAAAATAATGATTTTTCTGTTCAGATGAGCTTCAAGCTTTAGTTCAGCCATTTCAGACCTTTATCTATGGTACTTGCCATTCTCTGTCCAAGGTGTCTAATCACACATATTTCCTTCGTATTTCATTTGCAAAAATGAAATTCCACTCATTTCCTTTTCCCTACAATTGCTACTCGTTGAAATGAACACCCGCGTGGACGCTTTTCTCAAAACAACAATCCCGCCATCTTCAATTCGAGGTTCAATAAGATAAACAATCTTTCCCCCCTTCAAAAACCTCGAGATTATGTCAATATTCAAGATTATAAGTAATTAACTCAAAATGAGCGCAACATTTTATACATTTCGAGATTTAATATTGTTGTGGCCTTGTTAGGGCCAGAAATAAAGACACAAAAAAACAGTAATACAAACATATACAAACGAGAGTGTTACAACAAGAATGTTCGGTCCGACTGTCAGAGCTGAATGCTGGAGATTTCGTTCTGCAAAAGGCAGTAACTGCTCCTATTTATAGCTGGGACAGTCCATGCGTGCGTGGGTAAATTACCACAACAAATATCAATATATTTTATTGAAGTTATTTGATGTATTCTCAAAAGAAACATATGAAGTTATTAGGCAAAACAAATTAATCACATTTTACTTCAATAAAAAGATAATAAAATCATCAAAAATTGATCAAGATCTATAAGAAAACAAATAAAAAACACGTAAGTCTTTAGATCGTTTACATTTTAATATAGTGGCTCCTCTTCCCAATAACAGCCACTAATCTATTATCCATTGATTTTGTTAATTTCTTTTACTTCAACAGTTTTAATTTCCAACATGATAGTTTTAATTGTTCCCATAGACCCGCTTTGCCGTCTGTTGTTTGCCACCTTCATATAATTCAATCTTCACAAATGACCATAGATTTTCGATAGGATTCAGATTAGAACTTGACTGTGGCAATTCCATTATCTTCTTTTCATGCTCAAAGAATTCACTGCTAAGCTTAGGTACATGAGAAGAAGCATTGTCGTACGTAAATATACATTTCACTTTGAAACGGCGAGTCTGGGAATTATATCATGCAAAAAAAAATCTTGTTCCAAAAATCGCAATAGTTAGCAGTGTTAATTTTAACTCCTTCATCGACTTTGACAATTCCAGCCTATATCATAAAACTACCGCCTCCTTGTTGCCTTCTTTAAGTCTCAAGCACGTCTGAATTGGATAAAATTTATCATATGACCCATCCCTCAGGTCCATTATATGTCACTCGAGATTCGTCCGTGAAAATTGCTTAAGAAAAATCAATTTTCATGTATATCTTGGCCCAATGTTAATGGTTTAGAATATTTGCTTTAGTGAGAGGAGGTTGCTTATGAGATTCGTTTTACAGTTCCCATTTCACAAAGTATTCTAAACCTTTTGTCCTTCTTGACTCCCTCAATTCCAGTCTTTTCAAAGATTTGAGCGCTGGTCAAAATTGGTTATTTAGCTATAAGTCACTTTAGTTGAAGTTCATCTCAAGGAAGCAGGTTCTTAAAGCTTCGAGTTCCTTTGCTTCGAGTTCTCAACTTTCAACAGCCTTCTTTATCGTGCAATAATCTCTACAAAACTTTCATATCTCCAATGTGGACATTCCCTCACTCAAAAACTTTGTTGTTTTCTGTTTTTTAGCATTTCTTAGATCCTTGCCTTCACCTATGTTTCAAGATACATTATGGACAAAAAGAAAAAATAAGATTTTATTAGATTTCAGCTTATAATATAAGTTCAGTTCAACTTATATCAGTTCATTTTCTTAAATTTCAAAAAATTCAAAAATTAACCATACCAATAAAAACGGCAATAAATTTAGTTAAATATTTTACTAAGGATGGAAATAGACGATCTTAAATTTGATAAATATTAGTTCAGAACTTTTTGTGTTACTGAGGTTTATTGATTTGCATAATTTCAAAATATATATATATATATATATATATATATATATATATATATATATATATATATAATAAAAATGACAATAGGAAAACTGGTAATTGCTGACGCGTTTCGTCCATTGTGGACTTTATCAAAGCAAAAATGAAATTTCGTATTTTGCTTTGATAAAGTCCACATTGACGTATTTTGCTTTGATAAAGTTCACATTGGACGAAAACGCGTCAGCAATTACCAGTTTTCCCTATTGTCATTTTTATTCATAAATATTGTCTTCTCTACTGGTTAAATCGGAGATATTTTCATATATATGTATATATATATATATATATATATATATATATATATATTATTAAAATCTCTCTCTCTATCTATCTATATATATATATATATATATATCTATCTATACATATATATATATATATATTATTATTATTATTATTAATAATAATAACTATCAATCTATCTGTCTATATACATATATAATTATATATATTATTATTACTAGCAGCATGGCCTGGCGTTACCCGTGCTTGATTCAAAAATCGTACGACTCATACAGCAATCGCTATCACTTGACTTAAAATATTTTTGCCCTTCCTTGCCTTTAAAGGATTTCCCTTTGCCGTGCTGATGTTGCTACATGCCTTGCTTCTTGCCTATCTCACACTGCGAATTTTTTCTAAGCTCTATACTAAACATTAAATCTGTTACGAAAAAATGAACTAAACAAAATGAACACAAAACGATCAGCTTTAAAAAAAGACTCGTAACTAGAAAAACCGAATGAAAAAGAATGTTAACAACAAATAATTTTTCACACCCAACCCAGTTCTGCGGAATCAGAATCAACGTTGAGTTTAAGCAAGCGAATGAGCCAATTGGACTGCTATTTTGATAATTGGTTGAATACTTGCTGTCGTTCTTCCTTTATAATAAAGAAAGAAAGAGGAAACGCGGTGATAAAAACAACAAAGATGGGGAAAATAGTCAGCATATAAATAGGGTAAATAATTTTAGCTCGGCATCCCAGGAATTCAGACAATAATGATATAGCTGACATCGAAAATATTGTTTGTCCGTGACAAATATCTGATAAAGCTTGTTAAAAAGACTTAATTAGTTATTAGTAAATTATTGATTATTCAAAAACACTAGGAAACGTTAATATTTACGCAATCAGATCGATACTAATTGATTATCAAGCATTGCTTAAGTCCAGATATGTTAATTATATGAATAATTAATGCTATTATGGAAACAAAAATCTATCCAATAATTCATCAGACAATTATTTAGCGATTCCGAACAATCTAGATAATATTTAATATTGGAAAAAATTACTGCCGACCATCTTCCTTCAAAAGAGTATTTGTATAATTCGGAATCAAAACCAAAACATATTTTATACAAATAAATATATCACTTGGAAAATAATTTGTAATTTAAATGTTAATGTGATTCATTTTAAATGAGATAATAACATTTATATATTTTCAGAATATATATGTGTGAACTGAAAAATCTTAAAATGTTTTAATCTATATATATATATATATACTGTATATTTTCGCGTATAATATGACCGTTAAATCCCAAAAATGACCCATAAATTGGGGGTTGCTTATACTACAATAAAACCTTAAATTCTGAGTGATGTTTGTTGGTAGGCAAACATCAGCCTCGGTGTGATAACCAATATATTCATATTATCAAATAAACTGATAATAAATGTAATAAAACTATTTCTACCTAATATATTACTGGCATAACTTCATAATAAATTGTCTATTTGAAGAATAATTCCATATCAATGAAATCAACATACAAGCTCAATTGAGAAAATGTAAACATCGACTTATGATTCTCAGTCATATTGAATTTTCTAGCAGCAGCAGCAGCAGAGTTGGCTACTCCAATAACTTTCAGTTTAAACCTCGACATGTCTTAAAATAATTGTCGGACTTTGTCCATTTCATAATATATATATATATATATATATATATATATATATATATAAACAATCGACTTGTCTTAAATTTATTGTCCATTTCATAATATATATATATATATATATATATATATAAACAATCGACTTGTCTTAAATTTATTGTCCATTTCATAATATATATATATATATATATATATATATATATAATTATTTATTTTAGAAAATTATAACATAAATATGTTATAAAATAACTTCAAAATAACCACTTTGTTTCAACACCTCCGGTGTCTTATCAAGATGATGTTGAATGGAATTTTTTTTTTTACATTCTACGTCATCACTTGATAAGACACCGGAGGTGTTGAAACAAAATGGCTATTTTTGTAGTGATTTTATAACATATTTATGTTATAATTTTTTAAATAAATAATTATATCTGCTCTACTCTCTATTGATCACTCTTTTAAGAATAGTAATTGTTGGTTATTGGAATTCATTCCGTAATCACCAATTATATACTTATATATATATATATATATATATATATATATATATATATATATATATATATATATATATATATATATATATATATGAGTTTTGTTAAACACTACTGACAACGTCTGATTTTTTAAAATTTTATCACTGGTACTTTAGTCAGTTTTTGATAATGCCACTGATTATTTGTTTCCTTGAAGCAATTTCAAGTGACTTGAAAGGTATGCTATTTACAACATTTATACTGTGTTTTTGACATACCCTTCTCTATACGATCTTTGGAGAAATATACCTGAATTAATGTTGGCTGTTTCCATTGTATTACAACGGTTTCCAGAATTTTAGGTCTTTATTTGTGTTACATCATACATTGGGGAGAGGGGAGCTTATATTCGTGCACATATAAATGTTTAATTTATTGTATTTCACACTAATGAATAAAAATAATTTTCATATAATTAACTGTACACAGATGCATAATAAGTAAATATGCGTAAAAATTTGATTTAAGTAATAAATCCCATTTATCCATTTTAATGAATGAATTCCTACAAAATTCAGAAAAAAATATATAATTTTCATTTAATACTTTGTAGAATAGCCATTATTCACTTCTACAGCAACGAACCTCTTCTTGTAGATCTTAATTAATGTTTTGCAAATTTTAGTTGGTACTTTGTTCCATTCTTCGCATAAGTTCTTCAGATTCGGGATGCCTTTTGGAACTCTCGAATTGATTTGAATTTTCACATAACGCCATAGATTTTTGATTGGGTTTAAATCCGGGGACTGACTTGGCCATTTCAGGATATTTATATTATTTTAACAAGCCATTCTTCGCAGATTTTGCAGTGTACTTAGCATCATTATCCTAGAAGATCCAATCAGGATCACTAAATTTGCTTCCAAAATATTTTGATATGCTGTAGTATTCATTCTGCCATCTATTACTGATATGCTGCTAGTAGCTTTTGCATAAAAAAAAACATCCCCAAACCATGATACTGCCACCACCAAATTTTACTGTTGGAACTGTGTTCTTTTGTTTGAAGACATCACCATCTTTCCTCCATACATGAATTCTAGAATTACGTCCAAACAACTGAATTTTGGTTTCGTCTTTCCATAATACTCTTTCCCGATACGATTTTTCCTTATGCTTATGTTCATGAAGGAATTTCAACCTGGCATCTCTGTGTCTTTTCAATAGTAGTGGATTTTTCTGGTGGGGGGGGTCGTGACTTTAGATTGTTTCTATGATTTTATTGCTTATTGTCCATTTAGTGATACAGATTCCTCATGAAAGCAAATTATCCTACAACTCTTGACGAGTAACCATTGGATTGGTTTAATTTGACGCATTAATTTCCTCGAAGATCTTGCAGAAATCTTCCTAGGAGCAACTGTTCTTCTATGGTTTTCAAGAGTTTTGAGTTTTCTTATACCTTGCAATGTGATATAATGAATATGCATACACCTGGTTCCCCCTCACAGTAATATGATTGGCTGGTGTCAGCCATAAATACAGACTGATGTGGAGGTACATGGGACTACGCCTATTGTCTTCGCCTATTGCCCACGACTATTGCCTACCACTACGACGAGGACTAGTCCATTACGGTTACCGGCTAGATTGTCCTACCCGGTTACAGTAGTCAACAACCACTTTGCTACTTCGAACAAATATATCCCTTTGCGGGACATATCAAAATTAATGAAGTGATGATAGTAAATGGAATGTTTAAGTTGTCTAAGATATTCCTGTAACTTTTATCTTCTTTCCAGAACTTAACAACTTAACTTTTTGCGAATTTATCAATTCTTTACATCTAGCCATGATGAAAACCTTCTTGCAGGAATATCATTTACAGAATATTCTGTTTGTATTTTTTAGGTTAAAAATAACTACTGATAACATTATTGGAGCATTCTAGAATATTTCACTTGAATGATCAAGAGGATTAAAGCAATTTAAAAGTTTTAAAATCTAAAATTTGTATTGTACGAATACTTTTTCACACATTAAAATGGATAAATGCGATTTATTTTTTATTAAATAAACGTTTTTCTGTTTTATATGCATATTTAGTTATTATGCATTTGTGTACAGTTGATTAGAGGAAAAGCATGTTTATTCATTAGTTGGAAATACAATGAATTAAAAATTTGTATGAGTACGAATATTTGTTCCCCTCCCACTGTATACCATATTTTAGTTTTATCTATTACCGTAGGACTAATAGTGTGGTAGGATCCATAGAATGAAGGATAGCAGGGAAGAAAGTGTATGACCAATCACCTTGGCAAATGCTTTATCATCCCAGACTTCAGTAGTGAAAATCTCTTTCTCACATAGAAAACTTTAAGAGAATTTACACAAAACATTATTTTATTTTTTGAACGCACTTGTATCACCCCCTCCCACCAATATATGATACAAAATAGCTCTCATGCTTTTTTGTTACCCCCCTCTCCCTGAATATTTTCATCGCCACCAGGGAGACAGTCTTATCCACATAGGGAATTGCATATTTACGCCAGACCTGAAAGAAGATGAATTTACAGCTTTTCAAAGAGTAACAACTGAAATGTACCATACCGTATCGATCGGAATTTGAAATTGATTCGCCAATTCCAGTTTAAGTTTTGATAACCGAATTAACAAATTACGCGACATCATAGCAAAACCGTATCATCAATGGCAATAAAATGATTCATACCACTGTCCACAGTAACAAGATCGTTGTATGTGTTAGCAATTTCTGCTAATTGTGCCTTTGAACAAGATCACTTATACTATTAAACATTACGCAGTTAGTTCATTCGCTTTCTATGACAAACTGTGATGTATCGTATAAATAACGATGTTTGGAATAATACAGGTCAATAAAGGATTTAGCAATACAATCGAGGTAGAGATTTATTCTCCTTTTTTTCTTTTTTTTTTGCACAGGTAGCCACTTCAGAGTATGGCTATGTAACAGCATTGGTTCAAAGAAAGAAATTTTCATACGTACACACACGCACAATAGTAATTGTAATGGGCATATTAGCTGTTTCCTTATAAAGAAACATCGGGCATTCATTGTCCGAACATTTTGCATTACTGTCGATTGTAATTCGTAAATTTCTCTTAAAACGAATTTTTCAGGGAAATAGGTTTCTCATGTCGACCGTTCTCGCTAACATTAATGGGCGTTTCTTTCCGAAACACATTTTATTTGAAGTAAATATAGAACTACGTCATGATTATCATTATTTTCATTTCGAGTTAACCATTTTAGTTGTTGCCGCTGTTGAAAGTCTTCAATTGATATAGTTTCTGTTATTTGGTAAAGTTCTTTATTATTCATAATACCATTCAACCACCGTTTCACAGATCAAAACTGATTCTCTCCTCGTCTGTCTGACCTAGCTTTATTTATTCACCAAATGGCTTGTTCCGTTGCTAGTGGAAGTAGATGAGATCTAATTTCATAGCGTATGGTTGTATACGCGTAAGGTCGTCTACAACAATAATGCTTGGGGTAACCCTCTTAAAGTTTTCTATGGGAGAAACAGTTCTTAATTACTGAAGTCTGGGATGATAAATTATTTACCAAGATGTTCAGACATCCATTCTCTTCTCAGTCATCCATCACAGTATGCTAACAATGTTTGCCATTATATTATTAGGTGATAAAGAAAAACCGAGAGATATGTATGGGGACCTTTTTGCCCTAGCATTAGTGTAAAGTTTATGTAAACGGCTAGAGCCAAATCTGAATTCGTTTTTTACGGTTCTGTTTATTATGCCGATAAAAGATAACAGACGTATTAAAACGCTACTGGCTTTCAGTCAAAAAAAAAAAAAAAAAAAAGAAAAATAGAAGTGTTTAACGTCTCCTGTTAATCTCTATCTATAAAAGGCAGGGTGTGTGTGTGTGTGTGTGTGTGTGTGTGTGTGTGTGTGTGTGTGTGTGTGTAACGAATGCACGGCCGCAATTTTTGATGGATTTGCACCAACATTTACATGCACATGCTTCAAGTTAGCCGGAAGGCCAAGACTGATGTTGCATTTCCCAAATCCCATCGATAGTGTAAATAATCGATTTTTTCATGCTTCTACGGCAGTTTTCATATAGTTTGCGGCCATTTTCTACTGGCCAGAATGAGAGCCTATAGATGGCTGCCACGAATAGGCAGGAAGATTCTAATGGCCAGCGTGTGAGCCAACAACTGACTGACACGAATGTTAACTAGCATGCTAGCATGAAAAAAAAATCGATAGCTGCATTCGTCACAAGTGTGAAAAATTTAAATCTGCATGGCACTTCACTCCAATTGGCTCATTCGCTTGCTTAACTCAACGTTGATTCTGATTCCGCAGAACTGGGTTTGGGTGTGAAAAAGTATTTGTTTTTAACATTCTTTTTTCATTCGTTTTTTCCAGTTCCGAGTCCTTTTTTAAAGCTGATCGTTTTGTGTTCATTTTGTTTATTTCATTTTTTCGTAATAGATTTAATGTTTAGTATAGAACTTAGACAAAATTAGCAGTGTGATATAGGCAAGAAGTAAGGCATGTAGCAACATCAGCACGGAAAAGGGCACTCCTTTAAAGGCAAGGAAGGGCAAAAATATTTTAAATCAAGTGATAGCGATTGCTGTATGAGTCATACGATTTTGAATCAAGCACGGGAAACGCCAGGCCATGCTGCTAGTACCTCATAAACAATTCTGTTTTAATCGCGCGAGAAGACAAACGACATCAATGACGCTATTTACTTTCAGTGAGAAAAGGAAAGGAAGAAAGGAAGATAGATTTGCCAGATTGTAAACGGTGTGGCCTTGATCTGGAAGAAACGGCTTCGCACGCCTTCTACCATTGTCCCCGTGTCTGCCCCTTATAGGACCATGTCGGTGAGGTGACGGCTCGTCTCGCTCCCGAAATACTTGTGTTCATTGATCGCGCAGACGCGTGTGACAATATGTCGCTCCCGTATTCTGGGGTGAAACAGATAGTGTTTCTTCCGCTGCTGGCCACGGCTCGAATGGTGATTTGGACGACGCGACAGAAGGAAGTCTTGCAAGGCAATCGTCTTTTTCATCAGGATCCGATCCGATTCTTTGAGCATCAGCTCAAGATGAAGATTAGAACTGATAAAAAACGCTCGCATTCGACAGTCTTCAGCGAAAGGTGGGTGAAAGAGGCGAGCCTGGTTCGTTTGACCGGGGCTAGCCTTGATTTTCTCTTTTAGGTCAACCCTGCGTCACATCGGGGTGGTTTCCTGCGGAGCCCTCCTCTTGGTTAGGTTAGACAAGTTTATGTGTACCTAGTTAAAGTAAGTGTTGTTCCTGGCCAGTTCCCGGCTGCCTCTTTGGTTATGATTCAAGTCGAGATCCCCCCCCCAGTTTATTTTGGCCCACCCTTTTTCATCTCGACTGGGTCAGCTTTATATTTTCCCATGACCGTATTATTTCTTATCCTTTTCCCACACCCGTAGTGAAAGAGCTTCTTGATTTTGTCCCATGGGCAGAATACAGCGGCCCCTCCTTTTTGAGGGTTGGACGGGCCCTACTAACATCAGTTATGTTTAATTTGATTTGTGTTAATATTTTAGTTTGTTACTGGGTTCATCTCCCTTCCCTCTCATTTTTTCATCATAGATTTTATATATATTTTACTATCATTAAATTTTTATGACATGGGGCGCGTTTTGTAGCCCCCCCCCAGAGAGGATGTGGTATTATGGTGCATGGAGGATTGATTGGTGATGGACGAGTTCTTATGGTGAATGGGTAAATTGTAATGAGTGAATGGGTCGTGAATCGGATTAGCTAGGTATAAGATAGTGTGGACCAGACTTAACCCCCCCCCCTTGTGCCATAATTATGTAATTTTTACATAATAAATATCTAGAAGTGTTTAACGTCTGTTTCAGTGAAATCGAAAACGTTTTCAATTTCAGTTTGTACCTCTTTACTTCTGAAAATGATGACTTGCATTCATATTACGATTGTTATTGCAATATTTTGTTAAAATTGTCAAGCTGAAATAGTCATCGATGCGATAGGGGAATTTCTACGGATATTTTATTGTCGTAAAACTCGCCATGAGCTTATTCAATCATTAATCGAAGATTTATTAGAAAATGCAGTTAAGAAAACCGTAAAATTTACACGGTTTGAAAGCAGTAATCTTATTTTCACTTCATTTACTCTTAGTTTACCGCCAAATTATTAAAGTGACATCCAGTGACGAGTAAACTTACTTTACAATAATAATAACTTATGATATTATTTTCACCCAATAAAAGTAGCGTAATATATTATTTTTCACCCAGTAAAAGTAGTGTAATATAATATTTTTTTATCCAATAAAAGTAGTGAATATATTATTTTTCACCCAATAAACGTAGCCTAATATATTAATTTTCACCCAATAAAAGTAGCGTAATATATTATTTTTCACCCATTAAAAGTAATGTAATATAATATTTTTCATCCGATAAAAGTAGCGAATATATTAATTTTTAACCCAATAAAATAGCGTAATATATTATTTTTCATTCAATAAAAGTAGTGTAATATATTATATTTCACAGAATAAAAGTAGCGTAATATATTATTTTTCATCCAATAAAAATAGCGTAATATATTAGTTTTCATCCAATAAAAGGGTCCAAGAATCCTTAAATTTAGAGGATTACTGAATGTGATTGTTGAAAGGACATAACACGATGAAGTAAAGGGTAAATGTTATAAGGATATGTAGGATAGATAACACTTGACCTAGACTTGAAAAGGATAAAATTGTAACGATCAAAGGAATCCCTCTTTGTGCGTTTGTTCCACAAAGTCCAGTGGTAGAAGCTGTCTAAGGAACTTCTCTCTTACCAATGGAATACAAAGGGAATAAGGATTATTCGAACTGTTGTACGTTGTTTGGCGTGGAAGTTGCGAAGGCCTGCTCTGTTTGAACTAAGAAAAGTAGATGGTCTGCAAATGTGCCTGAAAACTGCAATATAGTATCATAAGGCTAGCAACGTATCATCAGTGAAAAGTGGTTGTAGTGGAAAATAATTAATCACCCACAAGTACACGTAGAGGGTTATGACCTTTGACGAGGCTGAAAAGTGATGATTACGTATCTCCATACCAGGTATACTCCATTTTTGATCTGACCTGAATCTTGTAATGATAATTCATGGCAGAGGGAGTCAGGTACCTGGCAGGACAACGAGTCGAAAATTTTTCCAGTATCGTTAGTGTTGGTTCGTATATATGAGGTCTACATGCGGCCTGGTATGAGCTCGGGTCCCAATCGACGTTCAAGGAGTTTCATTGAGAGTAGTACTTCCGTTCTTCAAGACCGGGGTAAACGTATCGCCCGCGAGGTGACAAGGAAGATATTCTATCTATGTTTTAAAGGTATTAAATAATTCAAGCTCGTCTTTCCGAAATTGAGCTGTTAGTGCCAGGCCAGAGGAGAGACCATCTGCCAGGCTCAGGTCATCGAAATTATTGAATGCGCACATATATGCCGCTGAATCGTCTGCATAAATATTTGCTATAGAAGTGAGAATGTTCATAGGCGGATCGTTAATATAAAACAGAAAGTGGGCAGATTCTGGGAGCGAGTGAAAATTATGGTTTGTGAAATTTGCAAAGAATACCAAAGATTTTGGTACAAAGCAGTAAGAATCCAATGCTGCTCGAACCAAGAAATAGTCTATAAGAATAGTGTGTTAACGAATATCGATGTTAAGACGGTTTTTTTAAAACATTTTTACTAAAGTTCACTCATTACAAGTTCCGAGAGCCACTCAAGGAAGAAGAGGTCGAAACTTAATTTTCGACGGAGACCGTTCTAGCTCGAGGTTTTTCTCGTCAGAGTCCATCCTACATATCTATAAATCTACCATTCGTCTGTACATAGAGTACAGTTACCATATTTGGTCTGGTGCCGTTAACACTAGAGGTTCTCGACAAAATCCAAAAAAGGTCTGCTATGTAATCGATCCTGAATTGGCATCACGACTCCAGTCACTTTCTCCCAGAAGTGATGTTGCTTCCCTTCAATAAGCAGCAAATATTTTTAGAGTATAAGAATTTAAAAAAAAAATAATAATAAATTTGTGACAGAACTATTACTAATTAACCCATACCAAGGGAGAGGAAAGGTGGATTTATAAATTTTCCAAAGGCTATTTGTGAATATAACGAGCTATTATAACATTACACTAACCCCACATCCAAATTTACAGCACCTGCTATACCCAAGTGGTCACCCAGCTAGGAACTGACTCAAAGTTGCTTAACTTCGGTTATCGTACCTCAACCGTTCTTTTAACGTAATATGGTTGTAAGTCTAAGTATTTTTGTCAAAATCTTTTCTTTTGTGACTTATCATTATCTTTCTCAAAGGTAGCCTGTTCAGTAATAAAATAACAAGTCAGTTTAGAATATACAATAATTTCGCCAAAATTTACATGCGATAAACAAAAAACAAAAAGTTGGATACCCTTTCTTGAGGTTTATCCATTGTTTATCCATTGTTTCCTCTTTAGGGTCGGGTTTCCGCTTTCCTTTAAAGTATTTTCATTCTCTTTCAGCCCTAGTTGTTGTCATTTGCATCTTAGTGGCATTAGCACCTTGCTTGAGATGAATTAATTACATAGAGGGTGAATGAAAAGTAACTCCTTATTTTATGTATAATGGATTCTCCCGTCTTGTAAAAATTATAGTTAGACATACATAAAATAGGGAGCTACTTTTTAATCACTCTTTATATATAGGAGAGGATAAGGAACAAACGGGAAAAGCTTATAAATCTAACATTTTTGGCTTTTAATAAAGGTCCATCAGTGAATATGAGAATATGTAGAAAAAGAAAGGAGAAAAAAATATTGTTAACGTATTTGTAATTTTTGTGTTGTTTGTTCATCATTGCTTAGGCAGATGGAGCTTTATTAGACGCGAAACAAACCTTTAAACTCGCTCGTAATACGTACACAGGAATAAAAAAAATAGCCAAACTGATTTTTATAAATTTCGCCCTAATTTAAAAATAAATTTATTATTACTCAAGAAATATTTCGAGAAAATCCTGATAAATATTTTACCATCTATAAACATACGCCAAAGACGTTATATTACATCACTAACTTTTATAAAACCCATACTAAGATAATGTAAGATAGGTAAGATTTACCTACTGCTACTACTACTACTACTACAAACGGCGTTACGTATATTTTTGGAACTTCACACAAATGAACATGTGCACAACCACCAAGCATAAATAAAAAATATCTACTACTACTACACACACTCACACGCACATATATACACACACATACAAACACAAATATACATCATCCTAATCTCGCATAAAGAAACTAGAATTATGATACGCTAACATACATAAATTATATACACCAATGCTACTTGACAAGACAAATGCATGTGAAGTCTGTTTAACGAATTAAGAACAAACAATGTAAAAATGAAAAATACCAGATATTTTTTTCACTCTTTCTTTTTCTCCGTATCTCATTATACTTTGTTACTTATCATATCATTCTGTAAGATTCCAATATATATATATATATATATATATATATATATATATGAGGGTATGTATTATGGGGTTATGTATATAAGCATGTATATATATGAGAATGCTGATTCATGTGCAAGCTAACGGAGGAGACGCACGCACAAACGATAAACAAAAATGTAAATAGCTTTGACAGTCTCAAGCGTGATATGGCTATAGGAGGGTATCTATCATCAACATATCTGTCATCGCCTCACTAAAACGAAAGCTAATGATTTGATTGCCACTTAGGCAGGAATTCACAGTTCAAAAATGAAATCAAGTTTCACTACAAATACAGAAAATGAACAATTAAACTTTAAAAAAGCATAAGGAAAATTGATTCCTTTAAAAGTTATTCTTTTAATTTGCCTGAAGAAGGTCACGAGTCCGGTAACACCTGTAGCAAAAATATGAAGAATAAAATATAATATATGCTCTAAAACAAATCCACATTATAACCTTTTGCGGCTTCTCTCTTTAAAATATACATTTTTGTCTCAGTCGAACAGTTATAAAATTTCCCTATATATATATATATATATATATATATATATATTTTTTATTAAAGGCATTTTTTATGTTTAACGTTCTTTTTTATAGATACAAGTATTTAAGTAAATGCTCTGTTTATAATAAACAGTATTAAATAACATTTACCGGCCTGAATGTCCGAGAAATTTTCATAGAAAATATTCGTCCTTTGACAGGTTTCGAACCTGCATCCTATACGGAACTGTCAGCGTAAATGACGGTTCCGTATAGGATGCAGGATCGAATCCTGTCAAAGGACGAATGAAAATTTCTGCCAGATCTGACATTTAATTGGTTAATTCAGACATACCCAGAAGTCTATTTTTAATTTATAACCATATGATCCTCCCACTTTAACTTTTGTTTTTAAATTCCCCTAAAAAATCATTTTTGTCACTAGTTACCAAGCATCGCCTGAGGAAGTACAAGCATAGTATTGAAACATGAAAGCTTTTGTGTACCAATTTAAAAATGTTTTATTATAACGTCTTATAATAAAAAAATATAATTATAATATTTTGCTCTACTCTGTTTTGAGCACTTTTTAAAAAAAAAACAAATAAATGCTTTGAACTGTACATTCTTAATCTATATGTTCTTTCTCTCATTTGTATATATATATATATATATATATATATATATATATATATATATATATATATATATATATATATATATATACACTGTGCCAAATTATTATCGAAATATCTTTTTTCTAATATTTCAAAAACCGTCC
>CAHIKZ030002223.1:1337500-1377500 GCA_903632075.3 Acanthosepion pharaonis | reverse complement strand
TCCAGCTTCTTACTTTCCAGGGAATTTTGATCATCAAAAATCTAATTTTAATCGTTAACTTCTGTCTTCTTAATTCCTATTCTTTTTATTGTTCTCCTTAGTAATGTTTTTCTTTTCTTTTTTCCTATTGTTTTACACTCAGTAGCCACTTACGTCTTAGTGGCTTTATTGCCTTGCTTAGTGTGAAATGATTAACACATCAAGAATATACATATTTCATTATTATTTTTACTATTTGTAGCAATATTGAATAGTCTTAGTAATACAGTGTAACCCGGATATAAGAGACCCGGATATAAGAGAAACCCGGATATAAGAGACTTCTTCTCCGGTCCCGACAACTCTCTTATATCCGGGTTACACTGTATAAATACTGGCAAGTAATAAATAGTATATGCTTGGTCTAACAATTGCATCTTGGTAACGTTGTTTGTTTAGTGTTTTTATTTGTTTAACGGCATATCAATTCCTTATGGGTCATTTAATGCCGAAATTTAATTTTCTTGTGAGCTTTGAAGTAATAAAATATGATTTATGTTATTCTGCTTTCACAATTGAATACATGGTAGATGATACTTAGCTTTTGTGCATATACATGTTTTTGTGGACATTGTTACTAAAGGCAGTGATATGTGTTTTATGTTGTGGTTTTGTTGAAGTTATATTTTTTTTTAATAAAATTTGAGTTCTTTAAGGATCCTTTGTAGGATGTTATATGGATTAATATCATGAAAGACTTCTTTCATCTTTGTTGGTTGGTTGATTTCGTTTAGCGGCATACCAACCTCTAAATAAACCATTAAATAACCCATTTATTTAATCCCGGAATCTAAATATTATGTATGCAAGACTTCTTTCATCTTTGTTGGTTGGTTGATTTCGTTTAGCGTCATACCAACCTCTAAATAAACCATTAAATAACCCATTTATTTAATCCCGGAATCTAAATATTATGTATGCAAGTTTGTGGCCTCAACTACAGATAAAATGTATTGTTGGTATTTTTGCTATGTAAAATATATATTAATGAGGAATTGTTTAATTGTATTTAAACATACAATTAAACAATTCCTCATAATGTGACGTTCCTATCACGGTATCTTATGTGGTTGGCTGTAGGTTCGTGGTTCTTCCGTGAATGGTTTTCTACAACTGATGATCATCGTTGCATTTCGATGAAGTCTTTGGCGACTGTTGGAGTTGTCCGGGCGCGATATGTTTCTTTCCATTGCATTCTCGGTATCACTATACAAATTTGGGAGTCTCTGCCTCTTGCTAAAAATCGAATTAGGTATCTTTTAACTGGGCCAGAGGTTCTTTCTCATGGTGTTAAGCAGCACAACCCATATAATACTTGTACTGCTAGAACTAAGGGAATTTTACGGACTACTTATCAGTGAAGGAGAGAGTATCAACATTTGAATATGAATGTTAACCGCGTGATGATGCAGTTTACTAATGAAGGAAAGGAAACCATTGTTTTTCTTTCAGGCTCATCAGTTTGCTACAAAGTAGCAGCAATATATAAAAAAAAAACTTTCATTAATAAGCAGATGTTTTAGAATATGTCAAAACCAGTAAGAAAAATATACATTAGACTGTATTTTCTAGCTGTTCTGACTAGAATAGCTTAAAAAAGATACGATATTTGTGGACAGCTGGGAAAATTTAAAGAAAAAGTATATTTATTCACACAAAAATGATTTCAGTTCTTTCGCTGGAGATCTTAAATATTTCAACATTAATTCCCTGGTATCTTTCCTTACTAATAAAAATCGTTTGTTTCTACACATGTTCTTTTTTTATGTGCTGTATCCTTTCACGACGTAGGCGATCATAGCTCTTCACAACGTCTTATTATTTGTAGTTCTAAGCGTTATTTGTCACTACGATCATCCTCATCATTTAATAGCAATAACTATCTTCTGTATTTAATCAGGAAGACAGTAGGTAACAATAGATATTGCATTCAAATTTTTGAAGATCAAAGTTAGCAAGAAAGAATGGAGCTGTGAGAGAGTTCCACAAGCGAGAAGTGAAAGAAAAGAAAATGTTAGCATAGAACTGCATCTAGCCACTACAAATGTAAATTGATGATACCTCGTTGCTAATTTAGTACTGCGCCTATATTTATAAAGTCTTGGTACTATAGCGAAGATTTGATCTGAATAATTATCACGAAAGTAGGTAAAATTACAGCGGTGGAAATGTGACTGGAGCCGAGACGCCAAGAGTAATGATACAGATGATTCTTCTTTGGATTTTTATAAAGAATCTGTGAATAAATAGCAGAAGTGCCGGACCAAATGTGGCAGCAATATTCTAGGCATGAGAGAATGGTAGACTTATAGATATGTGAGAAACAAAATTGTCTAGCAAGACACAGTTAACCAAAATTCTTAGCAGCTGACTTAGCAATGGATTCAATGTAGTCTTTACACTTCAAGTCGACCGAGAATTTTAACCTGAGAAGGCGTAACGAGTCACTATGCTGGAGGTTAGCATCAGCCATACTGATGGAAGCCAGAAAGATGTCTCAGATGATTAATAAAGATCAGTTTTGTCTTAGATGAGTTAAAATTAACAAACCATTCTTTGAACTAGTAGTTCCTGTTAGTTTTATTGTTCTCTCACCTTAATAGTTGATTTTTCATACATTCTCTAGCACTCACTTTTGCGTTTTAGTGGCTTTATTCCCTTGCTTGGGGTGAAATGATTAAAAATATTTCGTGTTTTTTCATTTATATACACAAGCTGGTTACCTAGTTTATTTGATGTTTCCCGCTGCGTCTTTGGCCTTCTCCAAGCCTTCTTTCCTCATTATATGTCCCTGAAATTTCAAATGTCTCTTCTCGTGTTCTAAGTACAAGTCTCCTTTTTGATCCGATTTTACTAAAATCTCCCTCGTTCCTCTCATGTTCCATGTATAATATTCTGAGCAGCCATCTGTAGAACCACATATCTGTTGCCTCAAGTCACCTCTCCAACTGTGAGAAACTAATTGTCCAGCACCCACTGTCATTTATAAGGACTGATATCACATAGCAGTTCACCCATTTCTCAGCTTGCAACGAAATTTTCCTGCTCTTTATTACAATTTTGGAAGGCATTTTTCGAGCTTCCGGTCACCTCCAACTTTTGAACTTCAACGTTGCAGTCTAAAGAATTCGTACTTCTTCCACTGATTGATAGTGAAGTTCAATTCTTAGATATTTAAAAGACCTTTGACAAGGTGTGACATAGGGTTGCTGTGAAAACACTCCAAGTATGCTATCACTGTAAAAGCATTCCCAATTATAAATCTCTTCCTATGAGAACGTCATTAATGGCAAATCCTCTAGATTCAAAGAGATCTATGCAGGCGGATCCTAAAGCTTTCTCCTCAGTGCTACCTTCTTTCAGCTTCAGATTAACGATTTGCCTAAGAAGATTCTTTGATCATTTTTAAGATATATGCAAATGATAAAAGTTGATGGGTGTTAATCTACAGAGCGTGAGAACTGATCTCTGCGCTGACCTATCACAGCTAATTGGAGGAGGGTGCAAAAATGGATTGTATCATTCAATATCAACAAAACAAAGCTGGTAAAGATTCATCACTACCGAGTAGACGCTAAAGATACTTGAGTCTTGACGAACAGTTGTACTCTCAGCGAGGCTGCTTAGTATTTATATCTATTATGATTTGTTGTAAGGTAAGCAATGAATCTGTTGAGATTAGGAGGAAACTAATAACCGATTGCTCTCCCAGAAACTAAGGGAGTAATACGGAGAGAGGGGAAGGAGACAGGAGGTAACAAAAATATCATTGCCTTGGAAACCACAGCAACTTGAGGAACAACATTGTCCACGGGACCGACTTCACGAGACACCGTGTCTTGCCAACTGCCGACTGCTGGTTTTTACTTCTGCTTTTATTGGCATGAAGCATCTTACAAAGACCCTTATTTGTAAGTTGCCTGCAGAGAGGTCCGTATCTAGACATGCAAGCTACCCTGCTGTCAACAGGAAAAAAAACGGATTTAACTGTTGTTGACAAATATGTCCGCCTTCCGAAGACTTTCTTCCTTCTGTACTCACGCGCGCGTTCGCCACGGGACTAAAGCTGACTCCAGATATAAATTTGAACTCATACATTCGTGTATGATGTTGGAAAAATGGTCGCTTACTTGTAGCTCTATCGAAAGTACCTGGTTACTACTTTATATTTACAAGAGAACAGATCAGACCAAAAATGGAGTATTCCTCCCACAGCATCTCTGAGTTTCCCAGTCTTCATTGTTCAGGTTTGACAGAGCTCAAAATTATTTTGCAGTCTTGTGGGTGATGAAATATTTCCTACCCCACAACTCCTTTCTCAAAGATGAAACGTTGCTAGCCACTTGGTATTTTAAAGCTATTTTCATGGCAGAGGTTTTGACGATATAATTCCTTAGTTCCACTAGTTCAGACCTTCACAGGTAATACCTTCTATGACCCATACAAACCATCCTCTTTCCACCCATGAGGAGAAAGTTCCACTCAGATGGCTTCTTCCCCCAAAACTGCTAAGTTAAAACCTTAAAAACCTTACAACAGCCACATTTAACCCTCTAATTTGAGTGGCTCTCGGGACTTGTATTGAGTGAACGACACTATAAAAAGAAGCGCCATATGTGCCGGGCATCAAGTGTTAACAGGTGCCTAAAGAGAGTTGCTGGTATTTAAGTATGAAATTCTTTAATAAAAATGCTGACCGTATCTAAGATTATAAAGCCAATATCCGCAACATATTTCTCAGAGAAATTCACAGACAGCTGCGGAGAACTCGTCAAAGAATGGCAACAACTGCGCTTTATTCGTAGAGTGATGCTAAGTAACGAAAATAAAACGAGCTTTTGCACAGTGTCCGAACTTCCGGACACACGCGGTGTTTAATATATAAATACGTCACTTGGATGTTTGTTACTAGTGGGAGATTTTTAACGTCAAATTTTTCAATAGATCTAATAATTATATACACAGAAACAATTAATTCTGATTGAAGAAAAACGAAACAAATAAAAAAAGAAAATGCTTTCGAAGAGGATTTATATTTGGTGGACATTAGATAGACAGATGACTTAGCCATATTGGCTAACTCAGAAAGACAAGGTAGTAAAGAAAAGCGAGACAAATTGGTGTGAGATATACAATGAATACGTCAAAATAATAAAGGTATTTTGATATTTAGGTAATGTGGTCAAAGTAAAATAAAATAAAACAAATTTCAAAAATTTAGATATTTAGGAAGTATTCAAAAAGATGGCGGAAAGTGCGACATTGAGATCTGAAGACGCATTTGGCCAAAGATGCATTCCAAAAGTTAAGCAGAGACAGAAAAAACTTCGTTAGAAACGAAGAAAAGGGTACTGGACTGTTACGCGATATCAGTCCTCCGATATGCCTGGACAATCTCCTCAAAGATGAAGCGACTTGAAGCATCAGAAATGTGGTTCTATAGAAAGATATTGAAGATGCCATAGACTGAACACCGTGACCAACGACAAGGTTTTATAGAAAATGAAAACAAAAAAGAAAATTATACTTAACATCAGTTGTAATTAATATTTAAGTGGTACGTTGCTCAAATATTTTTCTTAGAACGTGTACTGTGACGTCAAAATATTACATAGTTCGAGTTCCCTAATGTCTGTTAAGAGTGACTGTATATAAAAGGTTTATAAAGAATGATGATTTTAAAAGAAAATAAAAGTTGCGCGCAAAATAATTGTAAAAAAAATTACGGAAATTTGTTGCGTATATGAAGAAGGACTATGCCGAATTAAGGTGTCGAATAAAGAAAAATAATTTTATTATTTCTCAATTCTTATAACGTTTACGTACATAGAACGCTGAAGATGAAATGCCAAAGTGCCAACATTCTCCGCAGGAGGTCGCCTAAAGTCCACCTGAAGAAAATGATTCAAATTTGTCCAATTCATTTTTTTAATTGTTAATCTTGAACTTTACTTATATTTCTCAATTCGTAACACATAATGATTGGAAAACAAATATTCAGAACTTTCCAGATCAATAGATGTCGTATATATACTCGCGTATAATGTGAATTTAAAGGGGTCGCATCATACACGAGATTTAAAATTAGCATATGTGTTGTGATGAGATAACCCAACTTCCCCATTCACGATAATGGACGGTCTTGTGGCCGATAAAGTACGACCACAGGAAACAGTAAGGAGAGCGACAAAAAGAAGGTCTTCGTTTACTAACACCATTGAGGTTAGCTTACTCCTGACTCTGTCTCTGTATTTTGACATACCTACATCCGATTATAAAATTATTATTGAAAACCACACTCGGGTTTACTTTGTTTATTATATCTTGTACGAGATATAACAATATGTATGGCTGGCCCTGGCTACGCCGTTGACCAAATTATTTATAGATTTACTATAGTTAAATTAGCTTCAAAATTAGGTCTTCAAAGGTCGCATGATACTCGAGTATGTACTGTAATGAAAATATGAGTAATGAAGGATATGGAAATAAATCTTTGAAAAATTATCAGTTTTTTTTTCAAAAGAAAACAGAATATTTTATAAAAAAAATAATTAAAAATCATTTGAAAAAACAATAGTTTGGTTTTATTTTCTGACAAGATTATAATTTTATTCAGCTTAAAATTAAATTTTCAATCAATTTGATTTCTCTTAGGATGTATCGTTAAAAAATACGTATTAAAAGTATATTTTAAAATTTTCAAAAAATTAAATTCTTTAAATATCCTTAATTTGTTCTTTAAAATTGCCTTTTCATAAATAAATTAAATCATGAATAAATAAGTATCGAAAGTATGCGCGGAGTTTGGGACGTTATTCTAAATTTGTAGCATTTCATGGATACGTAATGAGTAAAAATATCATAAATAGAATATGTGAACAACGAGGAAGTCTTAAGTCAAATAGAAACTACAACAGACTGGCACTAAAAGAGAGAGTGAGGGAGACAGAGAGGGAGACAGAGAAAGAGAGGGAGACAGAGAAAGAGAGAGAGGGTGACAGAGAAAGAGAGAGAGGGGGACAGAGAAAGAGAGAGGGAGACAGAGAAAGAGAGAGAGGGGGACAGAGAGAGAGAGAGAGGGACAGAGAGAGAGACAGAGAAGAGAGGGGAGACAGAGAAAGAGAAAGGAGACAGAGAAAGAGAGAGGGACAGATAGAAAGAGAGAGAGGGGACAGAGAAAGAGAGAGAGAGAGAGAAAGAGAGAGGGGAGACAGAGAAAGAGAGAGAGGGGAGACAGAAGAGAGGAGAGGGGAGAAAGAGAGAGAGAGGGGACAGAGAAAGAGAGAGAGGGTGACAGAGAGAGAGAGAGAGGGGACAGAAAGAGAGAGAGACAGAGAAAGAGAGAGAGGGACAGAGGGGACAGAGAAAGAGAGAGACAGACAGTGAAAGAGAGAGAGAGAGGGAGAAGAGAAAAAGAGAAAACGAGAGAGAGACAGAGAAAGAGACAGAGGGAGACAGAGAAAGAGAGAGAGAGACAAATTAAATAAATAAAATATAACGAGGAATGCCATTGACATGTCATGTAAATATTAAGATGATTTAATTTTGCTTGGTTGTTCTTGTTTAGCGGCATAACAACACGTCTGTGGGTTATTTCTAACCGAAATCCAAGTATTTTTTACGCAATTTGTTTTTGAGATTTTAATGATACAAGTATTACTAATTAATCCATAGCTGGGGAGAAGAGATAGATTCATGCCTTTGCCAAGGGTATTTGCGCGTAAGTCAAGATAAAGAAACCAAATGGAATTGGAACTCGGCTCTCAGATTAACAATTCCGAGCCACCCACACATACAAAATTACTGCACCTGGTATTCCCAATTCGTTACCCATCTAAGTACTGACCAGCCTCAACCTTACTTAACTTCAGTGATCATACGAGAACTGATGTTTCAACGGCATGCACAAGGTCATTTAAGGAAAATATAATTATGTTGACTGACTGATTTGATTTTTTACGGCTTGTCAACACTTTGTGGTTTATTCTAAACCGAAACCTATTTTAGATTGTAAGATAGTAAGATTACGTCTTTATCTTTATACAAATGAACATTTCATTATCAAATTTTAGGGCGACAACAATGATTTTTTTCTAGATACAAGTCTTACTGTTTAACCCATAGAAAATAAGAACGATAATAGGAAAATCAGAAATTGATACATTGTTTCGTTTTCTACGGTATACCAAACTTTTGCAGGTCATTCAAAGCCAGAAAACATTTTTAGATTGTAAGAAAGTTTGTTTCAAATAATAATGATTTAGTGATACAAGTCTTACTAATTAACCCGTAGCTGGGAGGAGAAGAGATAGATTTATACTAATCTCAAGGGTATTTGCGCGTAAATGATTATAACAAACCTATCTGGTATTCGAACTCGGTTCTCTGATTAACAATTCCGAGCCATTATTTATTACACACCCAGCACATCTTACTGCACCTGGTGTTCCCTGAGCGGTCACCCATTTTGGTACCGACCAGGATCGACGTTGCTTAATATCGGTGATCGTGCAGGAACTAGCGTCTCAACGTGACGTGACTGTAAACCCGAAAATTAAAAAAAGATTTGAAATTTCTGTAACACATAAAATGGAAAGAGAGGTTGGACATTCCAATACTGACAGGACATGCTGGGGGTGGTGAGCAATAGTCCAGTATTAAGTTCCATGAAAACAAATAGCGTGCATTACTTTCAGGACATTTTTGACATATTTCGCTTCTTTATACAGTGTAACCCGGATATAAGAGAAACCCAGATATAAGATAGATTTCCTTTGGTCCCAAATTAGAGCCTGTGTTAATGTATATAAAATGGACCAAACCCGGATATAAAAAACTTCTTCTCCGGTCCCGACAACTCTCTTATATCCGGGTTACACTGTATATTCAACTGAAAAAAAAAATTCTAATTAATTAGAAAAATAATTATTGAATATGGAACGGAAGAGATAACCTTAGTGATTGTAGATTTTCTATCTTACACGAGAATATTTGCTTACTCAGCCCGAAAAAAAAAGAAACACTGAGTGTTTTTACAAAATCAAATTATATATTGAAGCCGTTATCAGTTTTAGCCGATTATAAAGTGTCTTCGGTGCGAACAGCTTTCCACAAAAGAGTAAATGTAGTACTTAACAAAAACATTGGTTTGTGCACTTCGTCTCATTCAGTGAGATTCTTAAACCTTTTCCAACTTAAAGGAAACGTTCAAGAAGATAACATGGAAACTGAGCTGTTATACATATTATATATGTTATATATATATATATATATATATATATATATATATATATATATATATATATATATATATATTTCTCTCACTTCTTCTTTCATTCCATTTGATTTCTTTTGTTTCTTTCGACTCCGTATTGTCCTTTTATTGTTATTTTATCTATAGAGCTAGAACAATTTCTTCATTATCTATCTATCTATCTATCTATCTATCTATCTATCTATCTATCTATCTATCTATGTGATTCATTATATTATCTATCTATCTATCTATCTATCTATCTATCTATCTATCTATCTATCTATGTAATTCATTATATTATCTATGTATGTAATTCATTATATTATCTATCTATCTATCTATCTATCTATCTATCTATCTAATTCATTATATTATCTATGTATGTAATTCATTATATTATCTATCTATCTATCTATCTATCTATCTATCTATCTATCTATCTATCTATGTAATTCATTATATTATCTATCTATCTATCTATCTATCTATGTAATTCATTATATTATCTATCTATCTATCTATCTATCTATCTTATATTATCTATTATATTATCTATTTATCTATATTAATTCATTATCATTATCTATTATATCTATCTATCTATCTCTATCTATCTATCTATCTATCTATCTATCTATGTAATTCATTATATTATCTATCTATCTATCTATCTATCTATCTATCTATCTATCTATCTATCTATCTATCGATCTATCTATCTATCTATCTATCTATCTATCGAATAATCGGACAACTGAATACTGGTACCTCGAATTAATTTTAGATATCGCCTGAATAAAAATATGAAACAATATCCTTATTAGTTAGTGACACTAGTCTGATAAAATATAAGAAATAATTCTGCGCGAATACAGTAATTGCAGAGTTTTTGTTGTACTTTAAACTAAACAGATATTAGTCAACCGAACACGATTTTTCAGTCCCATTAGTTATGAAATTGACTTCATAACTGTAAATTTAATGGAATCCCTCCCACCAAAACATCTAAGGGAAACCATATTACTAGCGCATTCCAGCATTGATTAAAAAACAAATGAACCCTTTATCCGACACTACCAACGGGTGCTATAAATCCATACATTTTAAGTTATAGGAGAGCTTTCCTTTTTATTTACAAGAGTCGGATTAAACAAAATATGGATTAAACAAAATACCTAAGTTGCTAAATCCTCACCTTTCAGCCTTGATAAACTTCAAAGCCTTTAACGCGGTCTTCGGACATTCTTCACTGCACGGCTTCTTAGCCACAGACACAACATTTCAGACCTATCGTTCTTTACAAGTAGCAAATGTTTAACTGAGCTTCATACACAACGGAGTCGAATCACCCTGATTTCCCCCAAGTTCCAAAGGTAAGAAAACAGTTTCATTCAGCTTTTCTCATCCCATGATACATTTTACAACAAACGGAACTTGTGCATGTCAAAGGTCAATCGTTATCCTTGCTCCTTATCTTAATAATCTCCCCTTCTTACCAGCTCTCTCATTCATAACACATACCATTCAGCTAGAAAGTGAACAGGTTAAAATCGTTTTGTGTCAGCCCTCTATGTCTTCCAAATAAGCAATGGTCAGAGGAATAGGACCATTCAGGCCTTCAGTAATTGTATCAACATTCATACGCTAGCTTTCATCTTCAAAGACCTTTCAGGAACCATCAAGAGAACGGTTTTTTAAAAAAAGAAGGAGCAACAGAAAGGAAAACTGAACTAGGAAGTCACAACAAAGGGGAGCATCATTTCAACTTAGAGCTAAATACATTCTTATTGTTCAAAGTAGATTCTAGTAGAGAATTCCAGTAAGATATCTTTAATCATTTCTAAGATACAATGATACAACGGTTCAGACTTAATCTAACATTTGTACAATTTTCCTGTTACACCGGTATATATATATATATATATATATATATATATATATATATATATATATATATATATATAAACAATGGACTCTCCTGTCGGTTTCGACGTATGAGGATCTGCCAAGATAAACCGTCAGAAAACCCACACAAGTGATTTGATTAAAGAGGTGAATGCTTGTGCAGAACCATCCACACTTATCTGAAATATTGATACACATAGTATAGTATAGTATAGTATATATATATATATATATATATATATATATAGGAACAATAAAATAATTTTTAAATTCCATGGTTCTAATAGTTTAAATGCCCTGCAAAAAAAGATAACCCTTTATGAAGTCGTCAAAAAAACAAATGTTAGCGATTTACGACAGTTATATACACAAAACTCTTTCAGAAAAAATAAAAAAATAAATAAATCTCCATAGACGCTTAACCAGACTAGACGATGTCATCTTCCGCTTTAAATTTAGACACCCCAACCTTACCCTGACTTGACATCTGTGAATGTAACTGAGATATTGATACAAATTATTAACCTTTACGCCCATTTTTTTTAAACAATTGCTCTAGCTTTACCATAGAAATTTTCATTTCAATAATGAATATGCTTATAAAACGCGTAAACCTCAGAAATAAGTTATTTCAAAAAAACTTTCCCTTGAAGATGGAACAGAGCTTAGTACTTTAATTCAATTTAATTCAAATAATTATATTGAAATTTTCGGCTCTTGTTTTGAAACATGAGAACTCTTATGTAGCGTGTTGAAATCATATTTCTAAATAAATAATTAATATATATATATATATATATATATATATATATATATATATATATATATGCGTGTATTGGATTATGAGCTTTTGTGGGTGGTTTCAGTATTTTGTCACACGTTTCATACATATCTTGAATTAACACGCAATGGATACTATTTTATTTCATCAGTACCTCAAATTACCCAACACTTTTGAGAACAAATCGGAACAATTTTTAGCGTTTTATGACTCATATGGATTTTCACCTGCGACCGTTTAGAGATTACTGGATAAAAACTGGACGCGGACAAGAAGTAGTGCGATATCCACCACAACTAATTTCCGCAATAATACAATTCACATCTGAAATATATTTCTCACATATCAAATATTAAAATAATAGACATGAACATTTAATTTATTGCTGAACAAAGAAATATGGTCATTTTTCTTCTTTGAAAAAGAAAAAAAAAGATCAATATTTATCCTCATCAACTCTAGAGCCTAATCCCCACAAGTAAGTCGTTTTGTGTATTTATAGAACACCTGCATGATGCTCCGGTCTTGAGATGAAACTTTAAAAGACAAATAGCAATTTTCGTTCTGTTTTTTTTTTTTGTGACCTCCTAATGATTAATTACGTCTCAGCCCACCCAGTTCCCTGCTTTTTTTTTATTTTCGTACTGTCATTTATTGTGTCTGTTAGACTTGTCTATGTAGTTTTATATTTATTGCAATGAACACACAGTCATTAGACAATACTCATTTGTTATCATTATCGTATATTGTCGGAGGTTCAGAAATTAAGTATAGTCATGATTCCATGAATACTTTGGACCAGTATTCTTGTTTTATTATTCTTCTTGCAAATAAAACGTTACTGTCAGTCTATTTCTAGCATTCTTCAGGTGTCTGTTGTCTATGAAATGGCATCAGACAAAATCATTTTTCATTTAAAAAAACAAATATCAGCACGTATCTTTCACACTCAAATCGCTGAATAATGTTACCTAAAAGATAGCAGAAATTTAAATAAAATAACTCGCTTACAAACGACTATTAAAAGATAAAAAATAATTAAAAAAATCAAAATTGATTGAAGGTAATAGCAATGTTTTATATCATTAACGTTTTATTAGTGCTGAAATATTCAAACACTTGTCTATGGATTGAAATTGAACTCGGACTTGTTTAGTACAGTCAGTTTTTATTCATATTAAAAATGGTGGTAAAGTCATTTCTATACCTCTATCTATAAAAGGCAGGATGTGTGTGTGTGTGTGTGTGTGTGTGTGTGTGTGTAACGAATGCACGGCCGCAATTTTCGACGGATTTGCACCAAAATTTACATGCACATGCTCCAAGTTAGCAGAAAGCCCAAGACCGACATTGCTTTTCCCAACTCCCATCGATAGTGGAAATATTCGATTTTATCATGCTTCTACGGCAGTTTTCATGTAGTTTGCGGCCATTTTCTTCTGGCCAGAGTGAGAGCCTATAGCTAGCTGCCACGAATAGGCAAGAAGATTCTATTGGCCAGCGTGAGAGCCAACAGCTGACTGACACGAATGTTAACTAGCATGCAAAAAAAAACAAAAAAACATCGATAGCTGCATTCGCTTGCTTAAACTCAACGTTGATTCTGATTCCTCTGTGAAAAATTATTTCTTGTTAACATTCTTTTTTCATTCGGTTTTTCCAGTTACGAGACCTTTTTTTAAAGCTGATCGTTTTGTGTTCATTTTGTTTAGTTCTTTTTTTCGTAACAGATTTAATGTTTAGTATAGAGCTTAGAAAAAAATTCGCAGTGTGAGATAGGCAAGAAGTAAGGCATGTAGCAACACCAGCACGGCAAAGGGCACTCCTTTAAAGGCAAAGAAGGGCAAAAGTATTTTAAGTCAAGTGATAGCGATTGCTGTACGATTTTTGAATCAAGCACGTGTAACGCTGGGCCATGCTGCTAGTTACGTGTACTGAAGGCCCAGTTCTTAAAAAAATGTCAGTATAAAACCTCATTGACTTAAAACTCACAGTAAAACAACTAGGTGTATATTTGCCAATAGTTCCTGTTTTTAAGAACTCTGAAGAATACTCTGCAACCGCTAAATATTAGTCTCTTACCAATTTTCGGCCAATTATTATTGGCTTTAATTAATGTTGAATTGGTTATACATTTTATATTTCACGAGCTACTCTCGAAGAAACAATATGGTTTCCGTTTTGCCATGTCTACTACTGATTTGTTAACTGTCATTACTGATTATGTATATCGTACTCCTGATAATAACGGCGAAGCTCGAGTTGTGGCTCTACATATCTCAAAGGCATTTGACGGTGTTTTGCATGCTGGTCCTCTACGTAATCTCCAACACTACAGTATTATAGGATGATGGTTTTATTTAACCAATCGTTCCTATCAAATCGTGAAATGAAGGTCGTTTTGAACCGACTCGCTTCCAGATCCTTTCACACGTACGCGGTTGTCCCCCGAGTCTCTATCCCGAATACTCTGCCGTTTCTGATCTTCATCAATGGTCTTCCTGATGTCATCAGTTCCTAAGTATGTACTTATGCGAATGGTATTTCTATTTACTCTTGTCTTAAAGCAAATCCGTCAGAGCTGACAAGTTCATTTTGTGATGTCAACGAACACGAATAATCGTGACATTACAATTTCGCAATGCCTGTTGTAATAGAGACTTTGTAATCGCAGAATACAACTGCAGTAACGCCATTGAACAATACTGGTAGTAGGCACCTTCGAATAACACTCGCGCTAATAGTAATTGCTCGATAATACTCGCTCGAACAGTAAGCACCGAATACTGATCAGTATAGAGAATACTATAGTGAATCGAGTAGAGAATAGCGATCCGTATAGTAATAGATGATAGACTAGAAATGATGATCCGCATAGTAATAGACGATAGCATAGAAATAGCGATCAATTAGACGTCACGCTACTATCTACATATGCATTTTCTCTATGGTCTATGGTAATGGGATCGCCTGGGTTTTCTCACTAGCGTTCTATGTTCAAACTCAAGTGTCGACAGCGTCACTTTATTCCTATAAAACAGCGTCACTTTATTCCTATAAAACAGTTAACATGTCTGCTGCTCTTGTAAAGGAAGCATTAGTTATATGCTGACTAAACAGCCAGTACTGTTGTCGGTTAAAATTTATAAAATCTTTCTATTAAAACTATTTTTCAGGCAAATAGGTTTATCAAGTCTAGTAGCTGTTATCGCTCTTCCTAATTATGCTGGGAACTTTTTCCTACCCTTTTCCTGAATTAGTTTGTAATGTCAGTATCTGGATTATGTTATTATTTTCACTTCGAGATATTCATTTTAGTCGTGACTTCAGCTGAAAGTTCTCAAGGGATATGTTGCCTGTTATCTGCTACATCTCCTTGTTTCTGATTCTGTAGTGCCAGTCCACGAAAATCGAAGAAGAATGGTATTCACCATCTTCAAAAGGCATCATATTCCCGAAGTCATTTAAACCATTGATATGACTGTGTACAGCTGAAAGTTTAGATATCTCTGAACGATTTTGTAGCCATGCAAGTCATTCATATGAAAGTCTTCACAAGGCTATTTAAAAGCATGTTTCGACGTTTTCAGGTTAATAATATGTTTTCTAAGCAATTTTCGGTGCTGGGCGAAACTAATGCTAGTGCAGCCTATTCTATATTCAATTTCCTTTTCTCCTATACTGAATGTGTTATAAATACGAAGAGGTCTTTGAAGACTTACTTACTAATTCCACATCCTGATTTTTTATGGTGGATTCATGATATCTGCCATCTTTAATTCCAGATCATAGTTTCTGTTTTGGAAAGGTTAATCTTGGGCCCTATTTCTCGGAATATGATAGAGAATGTTGACTTTCTTATCCCAACTATGAATGTGTATGACATTCTGCATATCGGGATCATTATCTTCTATTGGTAGATTAGATTGGGATGTGGTATAGAATCCTCAAATAATTAGTGCCCGTTTCTTCTCATCAGTACTTGTAAATGCACAGGCCATAGACTATGGGAATACTAATCTGTGTTTCCAAATAAGAAGGGAATGGTCTAGGAAACGAATAAATAGATCGGGGTTCTCATTTCCTCCTTGTGATTTCCTTCAAGTGATGTGGTTTCTCTTATTTGGTAAAGTTCTTTGCGATTCTGTGGCGAAAGTCGATAAGTCTCGAAAATAGATGTTCCTCGTTGAGGCCTACAGTTTTCATTCTCTCTAAAGGATTTTTAAAACATCTTACAGTTGATAGTTTAGATATTTTTGAATTAGTTTGGCATCTTGCATGACATCCACATGAAAGTCTCGATTTGATGAAGCTATTTAAGAATGTGACTCGAATTTCCAATTATGTTTTGGCTTTGGGGCAGTTTGTGGTGCTAAGCAAAACTACCACTGACACAGCCTATTCTATGTTCAACTTTCTTTATCTTCTATACTGAATTTGTTATCACTAATTCATACGCTGAAATGTTTAGTATTTACTAATTTCACATCTTGAATTTTGATGATGGATTCAGGATAGGTGACATCCATGCTTTCGTTCAGTCAGTTATGTGCCAAAGGTGATACACGCTTAGGCGATAATGTTCTTTTGATACATGGCTGACAAGGCAGATTTTTTTTCCCGCAGTAGGTTGTCATTTCTTTCTGCGGTAGACCAGATGCCATCCAAGGCTATAGAACCGGGTCTTCCCTCCTACTTACACAGCTGAGGCGGGGGAGAAGAAGAGGATTCATACCTTTCCCTAGGGTATTAGCATGTAAGTGAATGGATTCAACTGCTTTAATTACAATTATATTTTATTTTGGGAAGGTCTATCTTGAGTTCTATTTCTTGGAATATTTGGCAGGGCATGCTGATTTTCTGTTCAAGATCATTCATATCTCAAGAAAACCTATGTCATCGGCATAGCCCCTCTCATCATCAGGACATTGGCCTCGTGAGGGAAAGCTGGATCGTTGTCTTCTATTAGTCGATTTGTTTAGGATATGGTATAGAATACTTAAATGATCAGTGCCCATCTCTTCCTATCAGTACTTTTAAATGCACAAGCCATATCCTATGGGAATACTAGTCCGATGAATTATTAAACGGTAATAATCACTGACTGGTATTTTCTTATGATGGTAGGCATATATATATATATGAATACAGATTCAGATAAATGTTCATTTATACGTACATATACGTAAGGGGGCATGGTAGCGTAATGGATATCGGCGAGAAAAATTCAGAAAGCGGAGAACCAAGTTCGAATTCCAGTCGGATCCATTACATTCACTTACGTGTTAATACCCTTGGGAAAGGTATGAATCATCTTCATGGAAAAATACCAAGACGAAATGGGTTCTTTAACCTTGCGTGGCAACCTGTCCAGGAAAAGGAAAACTCCGTATTCAAACACCACTTCTACTGCGGATAATGGGTCAAGGTGATCGTGATATATATATATATATATATATATATATCATATATCACCTTGACCCATACTCTCTAATAAATAGTTTAAATGCCCTACAAAAAAAGATAACCCTTTATGAAGTCGGTCGTCAAAAAACAAATGTTAGCGATTTACGACAGTTCTTATATACACAAAACCCTTTCAGAAAAAATAAAAAATAAAATAAAAAATAAATAAATCTCCATAGACGCTTAACCAGACTAGACGATGTCATCTTCCGCTTTAAATTTAGACACCCCAACCTTATCCTGACTTGACATCTGTGAATGTAACTGAGATATTGATACAAATTATCAACCCTTACGCCCCTTTTCTTTAAACAATTGCTCTAGCCGCTACCATAGAAATTTTGATTTCAATAATGACTATGCTTATAAAACGCGTAAATTTTAGAAATAAGTTATTCCAAAAAAATTTCGCTTGAAGATGGAGCAGAGCTTAGTACTTTAATTCAATCTAATTCAAATAATTATATTGAAGTTTTCGGCTCTTGTTTTGAAACATGAGAACTCTTATGTAGCGTGTTGGAATCATATTTTTAAATAAATAATTATATTTATGTTCTACTTTTGTATCGAGCACTATTTTTTTTAAAATACTAACAAAAATACTGACGAATTTTGGATTATTTACCTAACGAGTTCTTTCCTATTTTCTATATATTGTTCACACACATACATATATATGTGTATGTGTGTGTGTATGTGTGCGTGTGTGTGTGTGTGTGTGTGTGTGTAACACGGGCATACGCATGGGTACATAGAATTGGAACTCGTCTCTTCGATTTCCAACTCGGAGCTGTTGTCCATTACATCATCCAATCTGACAATACCATGTATTTCCAAGCGGTCACTCATCTAGGTACTGACCAGGCCAAACGTCGCTTGAGTCCAGTGATCATACGAGACGAGAACCGGTGTTTCAGAAACTAGAATGCGACGACTTCATACCCTGCAATCTACCAGATAAATACTTACAGACTAAAAAAAAGCAACCATTATTTACCTATTCCTGAACCAAGTAAATTATTTACCTATTCCTGAACCAAGTAAATATTCAAAAAGAATAAATAATCAGTATTTGTTTACCTATCACCTAACCAAGTAAATTGTTACAAACTTAAATGTAAACAAAAAATGTCTACCTATTCCCAAAAAAAGATTAGGCTTATAGACACAAATATAGTTATAAAAATGACTAATATCGGTATTAAGTCACTCAACACTTGTTGGCATGATTTAAAATCAAACACCCACTGTCCACACACGCACAAACACGTGCTCGTATTGCAATAAGTAACTGACGCCTTGTGCTATCCTCTAGCTTTGCAAGAGCCATATCAGTCTTCAGATGGTTTATCGCTGTTATATTTGGCACTACTTGCATAGTCCTCAGTTTGCGGTCTTGATAGAGCCCAAAATTTGATTTGATAAATTGTTTTCCATTCTACAACCCTTCTCCCACAGACAAGATTTGCTCTGACGGACTAGATTCCTTATTTCCGCCAGTTCTAACTACCACGGCTAGAACCCACCCTGTTACACGCATTGTAGCGAAATGCCCTCATTCCCTCCTTATTCCATTGGTGAGATGTAATTTCATCTCGAGCAACTTCTTCTAGCGAAGCACTGCTCTGTGGATCAAACTACAATCTTAACCTTTTCATGTCTAAGCGTAACCGTTATCTTCCCCACAAATATGCAAAACTTCTAACTCTTACTCTGTATCCCCCTGCTTCGAGTGGCTCCTTGGCCTTGTACAGGGTGAACCGCACCATATATATATATATATATATATATATATATATATATATATATATTGATGCATGTTTCATTAAATAATATAGACAAGTTTTGTCTATTTATTTTAAGTAAGTTCCTTTCATATTGTCTGATAATCTTAAGAACATTATCATTGAAAGACGAAAGGAAATCACCATATTGATACATGTTTAAATCCTATCCAAGAATTCGGCTTACATAAGCCATTATCAAAGATGAAAATTACATTTCCATATATTAAACAATACACGGAAGAAACAATAATGATAGTCTGTTTTTGTTGCATGAGAAATTTTAAAGCAACGCCTAACTCGTGTATACGAGACGCGGAAGCCAAAATCGCACCGAAGCTCGTGACGTCACACATGACCACGCGAGAGTGAAAACGAGAAGTATTAGATATTAAGGACATCGGCCTGTACATAGATGACGGGTTCATAGTAGTGAGGAGTTCCACTAATTTTAAAATAGAAAAAATTAGAAAGATTATATATAGTGAATTTAGAAATCTAAATTTAAAAACAACAGTCTGTACTAAATTCAAAAGGGTAAACTTCCTTGACGTAACTCTAGATTTAATAAACAGCACATACCTACCTTATAGAAAACCTACCACTAACCCCTTGTATGTACACCCTAAGTCAAACCACTCTCCATCCATAATTAAGCATATACCCTCATCTATAGAGAATAGAATCAGCATTAACTCCGCTAATAAAGAAATATTCCAACAACACAGTAATTCTTATAACGCAGCCCTAAAACATAGTGGATACAAAAATGCTAACATCAACTATAGAAGCAATTGTAGTAACCAGAAGAAAAGAAAAATAATTTGGTATACCCCGCCGTTCAACCAAATGGCTAGCATTAAGCTAGAACATAAATTCCTAGCTTTAATTGAAAAACACTTTCCTACAAATAGTAGACTTAATAAAATATTTAATAAAAACACCCAAAAATTAAGTTACAGTTGCACTAAAAATATAGAAAGTATAAAAAAAAAACACAATGATAAAATCCTGAATAAACACCCATGCCAGAATAGTATTAATAAAAACCCTACACTTAAATTAGACAAAAATAGTGAAAAATTATGTGATTGTAGAAACCCAGAAGACTGCCCATTGGAAAATAAATGCTGCGTTAAATCTGTGGTATACCAATGTAATATCTCATCCATTGAGAGTCCTAATACTAATATGATATACATTGGGTCTACGAAGAATGAATTTAAAACCAGATGGAGGCAGCATAAGTGCTCCTTCAACAATATAAAAAAAAGAAATCAGACTTCGTTTATACTGTTATAGTCGAACACACCTATTCTATAGTTAATAGACTCTCCCACCTATAATAAATAGGAGTAGTAAGAGTAACGAGTCCGTGGGTCGGGGAGTCGGTCAGTCAGTCGATGTCGGACGACAGTTAGTCGAATACGAAAGTATCAGCGACCACAACTAGATTATTACCTATTATTTTCTAACGTTTTAGGAGGAGGAGTAATGGATAGCGGCTTGGATTGAGGAATCGGAGAGCCGAGTTCGAATTCCAGTCGTGCTAACAACCTTGGGAAAGGTGTGAATCCTCTTTCTTCTCCCTCCAGCTATGGGTAAATATATGGGTTCTATAGCCTTGGATGACAACTGGTCTAAGAGAAGGAAAACTCTGAATTCAAACCTGCCCTCATGGAGTCTCTCTGAGCCTTGGTTGGCACTCCATTTATTGTTGGTGTCCCGATAAAAACATCCTTGATAGCCCTAGCGAAGCATCAAGAATTTAGCTATTTGACAATATTATGAACTACACCAATCAAAGTATTGGTGAGTTCAATCTCGGCTGAGGCCGCAAGATGAACGTTTTGTACGTCGAACGTATTTTAGGAACGACTTAGTACAAATACAAGCCTCCACTGTGAAATCACTCCATAACATATACGGACTTTGATTGAAAATCGGAGTGGAGTCTGACGGTGTTTTTTGGAATTTAAAGTTTCCCCAGATTTCTGTAATGCGCTTCTTTGTTTGTCTCGTTTGTAATACTAATTATCTCTCCAAATTGGGGAGATCCCCTCCGCCTCATTTAAGCCCGACACCTCATCAATTTCTTTAACAAATCCGACTTTCAAAATGCATGGGCAGAATGGCGGTCACAACTTTTAGTCAATAATTATAATTATTTTTTCAATTTTCTATATTTCTACCAATGAGCCCACTGGTCTATTCTCAATCTGATTTCCTTCAACACAGGATAAAATCCTAAGGTCGGCTATACCATTTCTACCTGTCGACAGACAGGCTTAGGCCAGTCTCTTGCTTCTGCCTTTGTCTTCCAAATTATCAAATATTATATTCAGTTGACTCTTCTTTCTTGCTGGCAATCATGAGACATGGTCTTATCACTTACAGTTTTAGGTAAGCAGAGGTAAATCTATATGTCTTCTCGTGCCTCTCCGTCTGTTCCAAGTCATATTTTAAATCATTCCTTTCTTTTCCTTTTTTTTAGCAGTGTCACATAGTGTCACAGTTATACTAAATGTTGTTATTTAACACCACAATGATAATGAATTTTAATTAGAAATATAGATTGTATGTCATGATAAATGTTGTTATTTAAACACTACTATGAGAATTAACGATTGGTGTAAACGTATACATATCTATTAGAAGTCAAGAACGAAAGATTTGTTTACGTTACTTGTTACTTGTGCGTGTTGCTGAGTGGAATATTTGCAAATTGTTTATGCAAACTTCTCTTGAAGATTGCATTTAATGTGAAATCAAGAAGTAAAAGTTGTTTTATTACATTTATGACTGTAGTACAGCATTATAATGTGAATTGTTTCAACTAGAAATATTTACATTCGTAGTTGCCATACCGAGGCAGTTGTTGGCCAATTGCGATCAATAGCGCAAGCATACTAGCCTACTTATAAGTGCCGATACACGACAGGATTTAAAGTAGGCTTTTTGTAACTTGTATTAGATGAGGCTCTATTTTTTTTGGATGGGGGGTAATTTTTTTAAGATTTCCAGTTCGACATATGCTCTGAAATATACGGTAATTTTTTATTGTTAATAATTAATTAAATACAGATCTCTTTCAGCATACTGGTCTTATTATGAGAAAGAAAGCCGCTCTTGCTCTAAATATGAAGGTTTTCTTGCAAGAATTTTAACTTTATATTCCCGCCACAAATGTTTGACTCACTTCAGGCCAAGATGAGATGTTAACCTCGTCTTTTTCAGTTCATTTTTCGCCCAGTGCACTTCTGTGATTAGGATCATTATCATGTCTAAAAGTGTAACGGATGTCCTCTTGAAAATATAATTTATTTTGAAATATCTCAGTATTCTTATTTTTATTCGACGATTTTAAACAAAGAACCCATTATATTTCCACTAAACCACACCCCGAAACATAATATTGCAATTCATGTTTTAAACTAGAATTCATGCCTATCCTTCTCCACACTCGCTGTGGCTTATGAACATATCACGTTGAAACACCGTTTCTGGTCCGATCACCGAAGTTAAGCAACGTCGAGCCAGATCAATAACTAGATGAGTCATCGCTTAGGAATGCCAGATGCTGTGACCTTAGATGTGCGGTTGGTGTAACAGACAACGGAGCAGAATTAGAAATGGAAGAGCCAAGTTCCAAATCCAGAGTATTTCGTTATATTAGATTGGTGCAAAAATAATGACGTAATAATGTCGTTTTTTGACGTATTTTTTAACGTAAAAAAACGACATTCTTACGTCATTATTTTTACACCAACCTAATATTAACTTCTGCACAAATAACATTGGGAAAGGCATGATTCCACCACTTCTCCCTCCTACAATCCATGGGTAAATGAGTAGAATATGTACTAGTAAATCATGATTATCTCCAGAATAAGTCTTACAATCTCAAAATATTTCCCGGATTTAAATAACCTACAAAAGGTTGATAAGTGTTTCAATCATTCAATAGCTGTGTCTGGTTCGTGCCATAAAATCTGGTAGGCAATTAAAAATTCCACTCGAATCTTGCGATGATGACTTATGGAGAAAAGTGTTTTTCTTAGACTGTAACTATTTTCGGAGCACGCTTCTCACTTTACGGTATGATACATATACTCTTTTGTTTGACAAATCGAAAAACATAGTCTTTTACCATAAATTTAACTTTTTTTCATTTCCAGACAATCTTTTTTGGCAGAATTATTAAACGAGCGCCCTCTTTCTGGAAAACTGCAACATGTGTTCTTTTTTTATTTTACTATATTTTGTTTCGAGTTATTTTTTCATCAGATATTGTACAATCGATTTGGGTGCTAAAAATTGCATAGATGATGCCTCAAGATTTATTCTCGAAATGCAAGCGCTTACAATTTGTTGTTTCAAGTGCACAAACACATCTTACACCTTCGCTATTTTTGTGTTGTTCATGCCCGGCTTGAAGTGAACAACAAACATGCTCATTGAAGTAAACTGAAGTTTTTTTTTCAAAACATTCTTTGCCTCACGTTTTCCTCTGAAAACGAAGTGGAGTCACTATATCGAATCAATTGTTTCGTCTACTGCCAGGAAAATCGGTTCACAGTGTCAAGCCAGAAAATTTTTATCGTCTTAGTCCATCTTGGACATTTATAAATCTACGATTCGTCCGTGCATTCAATAATGTTGACATATCTGGTCAGCCTTATATCTCAAGTATCTTGGCAAAATTTAAAGAAGCGTCTGTAATCTGTCCATATTTCTGAGATGATGTATTATCTACACTCTTTACGCTATTCGGACTATTGTCTTCATCTTTGTCGCCATGTTTATCACAACGTTTCGGCTGTTGTACGCTCTGGCCTTCTTATAAAAGGTTCAGTTCGACATTACAACCACCTGAAGACGGTCGGAGTGTACAACGGGCGAAACGTTGTGATAAACATGGCGACAAAGATGAGGACAATAGTCCAAATAATGTAAATAGCGTCTGTAATGTAATCAAACTTGTCCAGGCATCTCGATATCAGTCACTTTCTCATCGACATCATGATGCTTCCCTCTGTCTTTTCTACAAATATTTTCATGGCAACTGTTTTGATGAGATTTTTTGCTCTGGTTCCCCGACTATATAAATTTAAGCATGCTACTAAATTGGCAAATAGGTCTCCTAGATTTACTTTTGAACTAGCTAATTGCAACCGCCATTTTTACTCTAACAGTTTCTTTTCTTGCACATCTCACCTGTGGATTTCTCGATTCCCGGATAACTACAATCTTCAAAAATTAAAAATGCATCGTCCCTCGCCATCTTATGTCTTATTTTTATTCTCTTTCACTCAGAAAGCCGAGTTCAAGTTCTAGTGTGGGTCATTGCATTCATTTACGCGCAAAGGCCTAATTTCATCTCTTCTCCCACCCAGATATGGACTCAATAGCAGGACAGATAGCGCCTTATATCCTTTGGCTGGAATTAATTCTGAAAGAAAAGGCAACATATTACGGAACATCTTTTTTGTTATGGTAATTTACCCATGCTCGCATGGAGTCTCCCAGCTATAAATAAGAGCAGGTACTGCCTTTTGAGGGGGAAAGTTTCCAGCAGTCAGCTCTGACAGTCGGACCGAACATTCTTGCTGTAACGCTCCCGTTTGTATATGTTTGTATTACTGTTTCTGTTAATATATTTATTTAATTCAATTCCTCATTTTGCGTCTTTATTTCTGGCCCTAAGAAGGCCACAACATTTTTACCCAGTCATGATCGCCCAAGTCTGTATCATTGAAAACAATTCACTTTTTTGATACATGGCAGATACAACCTAACAGACTAGCTCATAAAATACATATTATATATTTTTTGGAATTTCGCACATAATTTAAATAAATTTTTGGAGTACGATAATGGTTTCTTTGACAATAATGTTAATAAACTATATCTATAATTCTCAAAATGTGTGTGTATGTATGTGTGTGTGTAATCGGTTGTTGTTCAGGCGTTTCCACAGTTTTCATCCGATTTTTTTTGTTTGATAGATAATTCTTCAGTGCCAGTTTTGAGTCTAAATTGTTGGCGATAATGGCTCTCCACTACTTCCTGTCCATTATAACTCTCAGCAACGTTTTACTATTTACTATATGTTCTCGGATATATATCTTTCATAAAAACTTTAATAGAAATAAATAGTTTAAATTATTACAATAATATTATCTATATATATAATTCTTAAAATGTTTGTATGTATGTGTGCGCGCGTGTGTATGTGTGTGTGTGTGTGTGTGTGTGTGTGTGTGTGTGTGTGTGTGTGTGTGTGATTGGGTGTTGTTTATGCGTTTCCACAGTTTTCATCCGAACGCTCCTGCGGGCGAGGCTGATCGAAGGACTCGGCTGCTGAGGAGAAACGCCTCTTCAACCTCTATCGTGCATGAGGCTGAAACAAAATTGTGAAAGCAAAAACGGCCCTTTTCAGGTCCACCCCTCATTCAAATTGCTAACCCTACTATTTGGGGATGTGCCTCAATTGCACCCAATTGTTGTTACTAATATTGACTTTAAACTTAAACTACTCCAATTGAACGGCAAAAATTCCCAGTAATGAAAGACCCGGTCGAAGAAGGGTTCTAATGCTAGTGATATTATCTACAAGATGGAAGCTTCCGTGACCGCTACCTACGACGTATCCTTGGTATCACATAAGCAAACAAAGGTAACAACACTGTTTAGCTCGAGCAATCAGACTTATGGAGCTTGCTTCTTCTTTGTCAACGTCGTCTACGATGCCTGGGTCACGTACATCGTACGAATTACGGCCGTATACCAAAAGACATCATGTATGTTGAGGTGGTCGCGGGAAACCGTCCGGTAGGTCTCCCCCAGACTTCGTTTCAAGGACGTTTGCAAGTGGAAACTGAAACTCACAGACATCGATTCTGGCATTTGGGGATAGCTAGCAGACGATAGCAGCGGTTAGCACCATACTATTCATGGAGGAGTCATGAAGACCGAGAAAAGAGGAAACCAACTCTTTGAGATTAGAAGAGAACGAAGGAAGCAGAGAGAGAGCAATGTCAGACCTCCATTCCACATTTCAACTTCATCAGTTGCACCTACGAAAGAGAGAGTCATCCAAGAATTGGTCTGTGAAACCACTCCAAACTCTCGTAAAAGGACAATGTTTGACCAAATGAATAGCTGCAATATTTATATATATATATATATATATATATATATATATATATATATATATATATATGTGTGTGTGTGTGTGTGTGTGTGTGTGTGTGTGTGTGTGTGAAAATATATAGAAAATAGGAATGAACTGGTTAGGTTAATAATCCAAATTTCCTTAGTATTTTAGTTAATATTTTAAAAAAATAGTGCTCGATACAAAAGTAGAGCAGAACTACAATTATTTATTTAAAAATATGATTCCAACTCGCGACATAAGAGGTCTCATGTTTCAAAACAAGAGCCGAAAACTTCAATATAATTATTTTGAATTAAATTGACTTAAAGTAAATATATATATATATATATATTAAGAAACAGACAACTTTAAGGGTTCATGGTGATTATAATTTGTTACCTTAAAATCGAAATTGTATTTCCTCAGATCAACATTTTCATACAAATAAATATTAATTTGACGCCTACCACTTATAAATATAGTGGGGGGGGTGCGAATTAATATTTGCTCTGTGTTTATATTAAGCTGTCTGGATTATATCCTCCCTGGAATTTTCCATACGGATTACCAAACACATCTTTATATATATATATATATATATATATATATATATATATATATATATATATAAATATACGCACTCAAACATACACACATATATGTATATATATATATATATATATATATATATATATATATATATATATATATATACATGCACAGACAAACACGCACATATATGTGTGTGTGTATGTAGATAAATTCGGAAGAAATATAAGATTGTGTTTAAAAATCTGACTGTAATTTTCATGTATATAGTAACTGTATTTTTTTAAGCATTCACCCCAAGCAACGAGGGTGTGCCACTAGTAAGCAATGGGATACAGAGCGTGAAAGAGAAAAGACTGTGTATAGGAGCGGGGATAGAGGAAATGATAAAGAGAAGAAGGGGGATCAAGGCATCAGAAGATGTCGATTGGTACTACATTTAAATTTTGGGACATTGTAGTTTTAATAGAAGCAAGTTGAAGGAAAGGAGGTCCACTGTCGGGAACTGCGAGAGAAGAAGCTGTTGAGATAAAAGAGGCGGTTTCATTTAACTGTTTTGACAGTAAAAGGGTGGAACTGAAATACCAGCCAGGCAGCACGCTTAAATTTCGTCGAGAAGCTCGAAAGGAACAACGGGGCACCAGACCATATAAGGCAACAATATTGCCTGTATAGACGGATTTGTAAATACAAAGGATGATCTCAGAGGAGAAAAAATTCTTCTGGCGTGACACAGAGAACCAACACTCCTTGCGGTAGATGAAGCAATTGATTCAATGTAGTTGTTCCACCTCAGGTCAGTGGAAAACTTGAGACCAAGAAGGCGCAGAGAGACACTTTCATGAAGTTGAGAATAATCCAAAGAGGCAGGGAGGTTTTCTCTATGGTGGTTAAATGAGAGCAGTTTCGAGACATTAAAATTTAGAAGCCATTCCCTACCCCTGTCACTTTTCCACACTAACGGTCAGCTTAACTTTGTCAGCAATGCCAGATTCACTATCGAGACAAGCGTAAATGGTAGTGTCGTCTGCGTAGATGTCTACTTGAGGACTGATGACATCGGGAAGGTCATTGATGAAGTTCAGAAGAGTGTAGGACCCAAGATAGATTCTTGAGGAACACCAGCGTTCGCCTGTAAGGAACTGGAAGAGAACCCGTTCAGGAAAACCTTCATTTCACGGATTGATAGGAATGATTAAAGTAAATCAAATAATCGTCCTGTAATACCGTAACTCTGAAGCTTACGTTGAAGGCCGTCATGCCAAAACCTGGTAAACGCCTTGGTGATATCTAGAGCCACAGCTCGATCTTCGCCGTTATTATCAACAGCTTGATATACATATTCAGTGATGGCCGATTGCATATCAGCGGTAGACAGGGCAAAGTGGAAACCTAATGATTATTATTATATTAATTATTATTATTAACATTTCTGTGAACGACGGCCGTGTACCAAAAGACATCATGTACGGCGAGATGGTCTTGAGTCACCATCTGGTAGTCCGTCCCACACTATGTTTCAAGGACGTTAGCAAGAGGGGCCTGAAACACAGAGGTATCAACTCTGGTAGCTGGGAAAAGCTAACACACGATCACAGCGACTGGCTCCACGTTGTTCAAGGAAGTCATATAGACTGTGAAAAAGGGGAAACCAATTGTTGGGAATAAGAAAAGAACGAAAAAATGCAGAGAGTAAAAGCAATCTCAGACATAAAGGCATGCCTACTGCTACTATATACAAGGAAGGTTTTCTTAAAAGGCTTATTAGTATTTATTCGAGGCTTTAACTTAAAATCAGTTTCAGCATTTAATAAGTGAATTATATTATTTTAAATGAGATTGATTGTACTATAGTGATAAATTTGCAAATCCCTGAATTTATATTCTCAGAGAAAATCACATTGCATATCCAGTCGGACGATGCTAATTTTGACATTGCTAAAACGTGTGATACGGAGTAGATATTCAGATAAATGTATCCGGCCATTTTACGAGATAGCATAGTGCTATCTCTGTTTAAAGAGATAGACAGTGATGCAAGATGCGATAAATTTAGTATGAAAAATACGGTGCACACAAATGTGATACCACGGATTGGCAGGCGTTCTTTTGTTTAGAAGAAGATAGGTTGTGGTCTCTCAAGAGACTGGATGATGATTTCTGGTCAAATTAATATTTTTCTGCCCACATACCAGGGCAAGAACGGCTACGGATATTACGTTTGCCAAGATCGATGTATATGTACAGGCCAGATCAGAGCAAATGTAGCACCTTGGGTAAGATTTACGAGCAGAGAGACAAAGGAAAGATGCGAGAACAGCATCGGGCACGTCTCCTGTGATAGCGCAAAAGGGTCTCCTGGGGGGTATTGAATGGTGTAACCAAATATTCTCCGGGCCTTAAATTAACCTTTCATTACCCGGCGTCTGAAACGACACCAAAAGAAGTTCCGATGAGACTTGAATAATTTTTTACGGTATTGCTGATAAACACACTAAACCTCGACCATGTCTCACATCCCTTTGCGACGTCGGCGGACTGAAGAATCCCTTTATTATAGCGCGCATCTCCCCTTCATGTAATATGCGACAATCCATAATCAGTCGTGCGATGCAAGGAGCAATGATTAACCTTTGTGCTGAGAGACAGGGAGAGGTGGGTTCATGTTTTTTTTCAAAGATATACCTTCAAATTATATTCGAACTACTTCAACTGGAATTTGGACTGAATCCATTTAGCGCGTTTTTTTTTTAAATTTTTTAATCAATACATCTCAAGCAAGGTTAGAATGCCACTAAGACGTAAGGAGCTACTGGGAGTAAAATTAAACAAAAAGACATTATAGTGAACTGACAACCCAATCCTAAACAGGAAACAAGGGATAAACCACTACCCTTGTTTTGAAAGACCGAGAGGAGTGTGAACCGGGCGATAGGAAATCCTCTCTCCTCTTACTTGTCAAGCCAAATTGGCACCTCCGGTGTTACTAGATTGGCATGTAGGACTCACCATTTTACTGTTGAGCTAGATGCAACCGCCATTTCTCCTTTAACAGATTTTTCTCGCAGATCTCATCAGTAGAAATCCTTTCCGATTTCTTTCTTCCCTGATAACTACAATGTTCACAATTTTAAATGCAACGCAATCTTCTGTCTTCTTGAAATCTGTTCCTTTTTTGTTCTTTCCTCAGCCCCCCCCCTCATTCTCTTTCGCTTTCATTCCCCCCCCCACCTATGTTCTAATGGATTTTTCGTCTTGTTTGTTGGTTTGAAACGATTAAAAATATATGCGGATAGTGTAACGGCTATAGGCGATGAAACTGAATTAAATTCAAATCCTGACCTAGTGTTGTGCGTTCACTTTCGCACTAACTGGAAGAAAAGTTGCGAATTTGGAAAATACGTCGATGAAATATTTGGTAAAGGTCCGAATTTATCTGTTTCTGTTCTCACACACCACTAACAATGATAGCAAAGACGCAGGGCAGCGTGGAATCGTAGGCATGAATAGTAGCCAGTCTAAGAAAAGGATACTTAGAAAATGAAAACAGGGCAATGACAACAGGAAACCACACCACTATCTTTGCGAAGAAGCCTCGACAATTTTCATGTATTAAAAAAAACAAAAAAAAACAGACCCAACTGAGAGCCATACTACATCAATACAACCAGGACACGGCATTAAAAAATATTTTACTTTCTCTCTCTATCTCCATATATATATATATATATATATATATATATATATATATATATAGGTCTGTGTGTGTGTGTGTGTACAGTAGTCAAAATCAATATATGTAAAAGTAGGTAATCAATATATTGCGTTTGTTGCGCACGTTTAGTTTTTCACTACTGTATACATACTTTTGCATATCCCTGTGTATGCATGTGCGCGAATGTGTATGTGTGTGTATAAGCTATATAAACAAATCAAGCACATATACGTATGCTTGATAATGCACGTACAAAACATAATAATGCCTCTAAGTAATTATTTACATACCTACGTACGTTTGGAGTAATAAGAAATAACTAACTACATACCTACCAACACACGCGCACACGCACACACACATTATATATATATATATATATATATATATATATATATATATATATATATATATATGTATGTATGTATGTATAGGTGTGTGTGTGTATTCAGGGAGATCTGGCTTGTACTCAGCTGGGTGGATCGACAGATCAATGACGTCGTTTTAGAATTTTCCTTGAACGGGGAATGAGAGAAGGAAGAAGCCTACAATCGAAAGAGAAAATCACGTTCTGGAAAGTTCCACAATACAGAGGAGGAGAAACTAAAATATGGGCCATGATGCGTCTAAACACAAACGGGAATTCACCATCATAGTGCCTATATTCAGGAAGTCACACGCCAAATCTCTCTCATTCTCTCTCTCTCTCACACACACACACGCGCGCACACACTCACGCGCACACACTCACAGTCACACACACAAACACACGCACATATTTAACGAGAGAGGAATGAGGCATATACAGCTTAAACAATCATATATATGCACGGACACATTTACGCATACATATAGAGAGATGTGGGGATTTGCTACACACACACGCGGGCGCGCACAAACACAGACACACACACACACACACACACATACACACACACACAGGCGCACACACACACACACAGACATATATATATATATATATATATATATATATATATATATATATATATATATATATATATATATAGAAAAAATAAAGTGGACAATGAGGGCAACACCGAAAACGTAGTCTTGGGGCATCATAAGAGAATATGTAATTTTATGTATTTATTACACACATTTATATAAATGCACACACACACACACACACACACACACACACACACATATATATATATATATATATATATATATATATATATATATATATATATATATATATATATATATATACATACGATGGATAAATTGCCGTCTGAATTACGCAAAATCGAAATAATATTAACATTTCATTTTAACAGATATATTTACCATTTATTCAATAAAATCGACATTGGTTTCAACCACGGCATCCAGATGACTTCGGAATCTCCTGTAACTCTTTTGGACGGTTTCCTTGTTTATGTTGGTGAATGCTGTCATAGTCATTGCTTTCAGTTCATCTTTGGTGTTACAAGGAGTTTTTTCGTCTATCGCTCAGCTGCGCCCCACACATAATAATCAAGGGAGTTGCAGACCAGGGAGTCAGATAGACATATGTAAGGTGTGATGTGGTCGCAGAAATTGTCTGACAGACATGATTAGGTTACTCTCCTTGTGCGGAAAGGTGCAGAGTCCTGTTGCCAGACAAAGGGTTTATTTTCCGGCAGCCATCCCCTTGAGCCAGACCAGCACAATCTCTTCAAAGCACTTGATGTAGGCCTCCGTGATAAGTCTGATGCCCTCACCAACAAGTTCTTTTCTTATCGCAACGATCAGAGTGATTTTTTCGAGGTACTTTCCGACGTACTTTCGTAATCACACTTAGACTTATCCAACTCTATCTGAATCCTCTGCACTGTCTACAGATTGACAACAAAACACTCTGAAATGTTCATATTCGAGCTTCCGATGCGAATGCGAATTTCTGGCGGAGTGTATTGCGCCATAGCGCTCTTTTTCTCACAGAGGGTGCCCAACTGACCCTACCGTACTGTGTAGTCGACAAAATCAAAAAGTAAACAACGTACATGCACTATATTCAAAATATAAAATGGCAACAATTTACCCATCGGACTCTGTAATTATATATATATATATAATATTAATATGCGTAAGTAAAATTAATGCTATATATATATATATATATATATATATATATATATATATATATATATATATATAAGGCAGGTTGTGTGTGTGTGTGTGTAATGATTGCACGGCCGCAATTTCCGACGGATTTGCACCAAAATTTACATGCACATGCTCCAAGTTAGTGGGAAGGCCAAGACCGACTTTGCATTTCCCAACTCCCATCGATACTGGAAATAATCGATTTTTTCATGCTTCTAAGGCAGTTTTCATGCAGTTTGCAGCCGTTTTCTACTGGCCAGAGTGAGAGCCTATAGCTGGCTGCCACGAATAGGCAGGAAGATTCTATTGACCAGCGTGAGAGCCAACAGCTGACTGACACGAATGTTTGCTAGCATGCAAAAAAAAAAAAAATCGATAGCTGCATTCGTCACAAGTGGGAAAAATTTCAATCTGCATGGCACTTAACTCTAATTGGTTCATTCGCTTGCTTAAACTCAACGTTGATTCTGATTCCGCAGAACTGGGTTGGATGTGAAAAAGTATTTGTTATTAGCATTCTTTTGTCATTCGGTTTTTCCAGTTACGAATCCTTTTTTTAAAGCTGATTGTTTTGTGTTCATTTTGTTTAGTTCTTTTTCGTAACAGATTTAATGTTTAGTATAGAGCTTGAGAAAAAATTGCAGTGTGAGATAGGCAAGAAGTAAGGCATGTAGCAACATCAGCACGGCAAAGGGCACTCCTTTAAAGGCAAGGAAGGGCAAAAATATTTTAAGTCAAGTGATAGCGGTTGCTGTATGAGTCGTACGATTTTTGAATCAAGCACAGGAAACGCCTGGCCATGCTATATATATATATATATATATATATATATATATATATATATATATATATATATATAACCCAAAACGTTTCAACTTTTCTCTTTTCTTATATATATATATATATATATATATATATATATATATAAACTCAACCATGTCTCTCCCACCACTCTTCCCTACACTCTCTGTTAAATTGCATCAACTTGATACTACACGTCAAAAGTGTGAATTTTCATTTCATCTTTCATTTCATTTTGGAAGTGTTATCTGATGATCCAGCGTCCCTTAAAAGGGCTCTGGTGAAATAAATTATTATAATGGAACTTTAAAGTGGTCTGTTTCTCTTTAAAATATTACCTCTGGATTTACATTCAGCTCTCAGGATTTCATCATCCTTGGGACTACCCATAAGGATTACCAAGTTTTTCATAACTTAACCATATATATATATATATATATATATATATATATATATATATATATGTAACCTGGATATAAGAGAGTTGTCGAGACCGGAGAAGAAGTCTCTTATATCCGGGTTTCTTTTATATCCGGGTTTGGTCTATTTTGTTTAGGTAACACAGGCTCTAATTTGGGACCAGAGAAAATCCCTCTTATATCCGGGTTTCTCTTATATCCGGGCCTCTTATATCCGGGTTACACTATATATATATATATATATATATATATATATATATATATATATATATATCCCACGTGCTTCAAACGAAAACTCGGCCACAGAGGGCGTCGGATAGTGCCTTATAAATGTAAATCCTTCGCAGATTCTTGGAAGTTCATATCTGCTCAGTTTCGTATCCTAACGTAAACAAAGCAATTTCTAATGAAGTAATGGATTTTTGTTTATGAATCCGACAGATCTTTATCACTTTAAACGTTATTTTTACTGAATAAACATACATGAGTAGATATATTTATTAAACAGAACATTTACATATTTTTCGTTTATGGGCCTGAATATTGGAGGGATATACTTAAAGAAAACATTTCACACTCCGTCATTGCTCAAATATTCGGGCCGAACGCATATTGTTTAATTATTTAACGGGACTTCTAGTCTATTACGAGTATCGACTAAAAAACGTTTAAATGGAGAGAAAAAACTATACCTTTGTCACGATAAATAAACAATCACGTCTACACATGGCAGATTACATTTGTTTTCGTCAGGTAATTTGATTGCACGATGGAATTTATTTCCAGAAAGAATATTTATCTTAAAAGATGTTAATTAATTTACTTAATTACTAGATGTAATCTCTGCGAAAACTCTGATAAGAGAAAACACCACTTATTACTACGCACACATTATATATATATATATATATATATATATATATATATATATATATAATATATATAATATAAAAGTTTCAAACACTAATATTCCATGGTTATAATTTATTACATTAGAATCGTAATCACGATCCAATTCATCAGACCTACAAATTCAAAAGGATACAGAAATATCGTTTTGAATTTGTAGGTCTGATGAATTGGATCGTGATTACGATTCTAATTCTAATGTAATAAATTATAATCATGGAATATTAGTGTTTGAGCCTTTTATATTATATTCTTACTCTGTACTGTACATTGAGCTCTACCTGGATTCTATCCTCTTGGAAATATATATATATATATATATATATATATATATATATATATATATATATATTTTTATACAAGCAACATACAGATAATTTTACAAAATTAAAATATTATGCTTTATATAATATATACGAACATAAAAGTATCATATACTCAACAATGTATCAAAAGTAAAATTATGGAAAATATAATATTATTTTCTAAAAAACACATTACAACCAAAAACGTTTGCGGCACCTCTCCTCACTTCTTTTTTATATATATATATATATATATATATATATATTATAAATATATATATATTCAAATGAGAAAAAAGAACAGATGAAGTAATCTCCGTTTGTTCAATTTACTTTTTAAAAAGTGCTCAATACAAAGTAGAGCAATATCTCATTATTATTGTTATTATTATTATTATTATTATTATAAGATGTCATAACAAAACATGTTGAAATCGCTACATAATAGCTTTTGTGTTTCGGCCCTACTTTGTAAATTTTCAGGTGATGGTAAACTTAAGGCTCATTTACACAATAGCTACTGTGTAGCGATTTCAACATATTTTTGTTAGAATATCTTATAATAATAATAATAATAATAATAATTATATATATATATATATATATAAACAGAAAAAGGGAAAAATGACGGGGCGACGAAATATTTCTTTGGGTGTAATATACATTGGAGTATATATCATAACAGTATATTTATATTTATTTTATTTTCGTCCACCTGCTCGAATATTCGAGAAATCTTTTTAAAGAAAATATGTGCTGCTGTCCGGATGGAATCGAAGCATCTTCGTGGACAAGTCCGTAAAGGCACGTAGGATCAAACGATGTGTTCTTTCTGTTCAGCTTTTTATGACGTACAATAAATCAAACCCATCCTCTCTCTAACATCCACTCAATTCCTCTCTTTCTCTCTCGCTCTCTATATATATATATATATGTTTGTTTCTATATATATATATATATATATATATATATATATATATATATTTATATATATGTATGTGTGTGTGTGTGTGTGTGTGGCTGTGTGACAGAGAGCGAGAGAGAATGTGAGTAGGAGAAAGAGACAGTTTGTGTCGCTGACTATATGTATACACCCACACACATTCGGAGTTTTTTTCATTTCTCTTAGAGATATAATCTGCTATAAAACCCTTGACTTTGAACCCAAATTATTTCATTGACGTATTTGCAAATGTAAATAACATTCATACACCAGACAAACGTCACCTAAAAAATAAACCGAGTCATATTAGATATGCACACATGTTTGTATATGTGTGTGTGTGTGTGTCTGTGTGTGTGTGTGTGTGTGTGTGCGCGTTCACGCGCATCTTTCGTACACTTAAGCGCATAACTTGATGGTAAATTGCTAATGTTATACATTCATACATCTATTCCTACATACATATATATATATATATATATATATATATATGAATAACTTCAGAAATCACACACCTGTGAGTGTCTTTTTCCATTTTATACTCTTGTGGTACTTCTTATTTCTTTTTTTAATTATTTGCAATTCAAAAAATTATTTTATTTTTTAATCGCGTTCCAACTTTCCCTCCTCTTTCGTTATTATAGTTGTGTCTTTGATTCTTCATATATATATATATATATATATATATATATATATATATATATATATTATATTTTATTATAAGAGATTATAATAAAAACATTTTGAAATCGCTACAAAAAAATCTTTGATGTTTCAAAACTGTGATTGTGTTTCTTCAGACGATGGTACGTAACTCGTGATTCAATGATTTTTTAAAGGAAATTTAAAAACAGAGTGTTACCTTTTTTCCGAAAGTTAAAGGCGGGGGTCATAAGGTCAGAATTAAAACGAGACTCGTGTGTACGTCCTGATTAACCAATGAAATGCTCATTTAATTGGTTAATCAAGATATTGTGTTCTTGATATTCACTTACACGCAAATACCCTTGGTAAAGGTATGAATCATATTAAATAACTAAAAAAACTTTTTTTTAACCATTCCCCAACCCAATTCAAGGTGATAATGCCACTATGACGCAAGGGGTTCAAGGAGTGAAAAAGAAAACTTTCGAATGAACAGGAATCTTAAATCTACTCCTGTTCAAAAGACGGGAAGGATATGTAAACAGAGCGATAGGTGAACATATCTACGCTTATTTAGAAAAAAAGTAAACTTCGTTCAACGAAACATATATTAAAGAGGAATTGCTTCCAAAATACACAACCATATATATATGTGAACTCTCCCGTCGTATACGACGTATGAATGTCGAGCAGCTCAGTTCCGACAGCCAGACACCAGCACATATGATTTGATTATAGTGGTAAAGGCTGTGTCCAGAACCAACCACACATTTTGAAGGGCCGAATACAGAAACCAGGTGCACTTCCTGCCATAAGGCCCCCAAACGACCCCCGCATGTTTTGAATTCAGAGTTGTCCTTCTCCTAGACCAGTTGCCATCCAAGGTTATAGAACCCAGTCTGTGCTGCTATTTACCCATAGCTGGAGGGAGAAGAGGATTCACACCTTTCCCAAGGGTATTCTCACGTAAGTTAATGGTATGGTTTTCAAGCACTTTCCAAGGGTGCCTCAAGCTAGGATCGCCCCCTCTAGACCGATAACATCAGGAAGTCTTCTTCCTGACAAATCAGTTGTGGTGAGATTCGAACTCGAGTTTCATAGTAGGAAAGCGAACGTTCTAATCACTCAGTCACGTATGTATATGCATGTGTGTATGTGCGTGTGTGTGTGTATCACAGAGAGAGATAGAGAGAAATATCTGTGGAAGATACATACGTAGAACGAGAACTAAATTCTTGATGATTCTTCCCATGACATTCAGAGGATTCCGACTGACATAATGGATTCTTTGGAGCATATTTAAATTGAGTGAGTATCAGCCTTGGCCATCTCCATTTCGCAAGACAGGTAGTACAGAAATGCTGACATGTTTACACAGATTACCATTCAACTTCGAGCAATACCATTGATGCGACCCATTTCAAAATATGGTATAATGAGACAGAACGCAGTGAGTGATGGCTTCATGCCCCACCTAAATGCAAAGTGAGAATACACTGCAGCAGTGAATTCCAATTTCTGTTCTTAAATTTGTAAAAAGAAAACGACACGCACAGACACATAGACATACATACATACATACATACATAAATAATAATAATAATAGCTGCCCATAGCTAGCTAATCCCTATTGCAGACGCTCGCTCTTGAACATTTATGTTTGTTCAACACCCATGACAAGATGGCGGTTTAGCTGAGACTGGGTGTCTGTGGAAGGAGTAAATCTTCAACATAGACATACATACATACATAAATAACAATAATAATAATAGCTGCCCATAGCTAGCCAATCCCTATTGCAGACGCTCGCTCAGGAACATTTATGTTTGTTCAGCACCCACTGGGCCTACTGAAACTGATATTGCAACTATGCTAAGCAGACCTTTGTTACAGTTTCTGGGAGAGAGCGTGTTATCTAGCATGATCAACAATCTGAACACAGCTGATTTTTGAGGAAGAAGACTTCCTGGTGTTATCGGTATGGAGGGGAGGATCCTAGCGTGCGTCACTCTTGGAAAATGACTGAAAGCCATACTACGTGTTGACCTAAGCCAAGTGAGTGAAATTGGGGAGACGGAACACTTGGGAGCCGTCGATAGCTGTGCTAGCACGAAGTCACAAGTCATCGTGACCGAGGGTTTGAGTGTGCTGGCCTTTTTCAGATCACGCTAAATAACACGCTGTCGCCCAGAAAATGTAACTAAGGTCAGCTCAGCATAGTTGCAGTGTAAGTTTTAGTGGGCTCTGTGGGTGTTGAACTAGCACAACTGTTCCTGAGCGAGCGTCTGCAATAGGGATTGGCTAGCCGCCCTAGTAGACGGGGGTTTCTTCAAGTACGTGTGGCCAGCTATTATTCTTATTACAGATAGATGAGCATATTGTAGTATCTGTTCCGGTAGACCATGACGAGCCAAGACCAACATTTTGACCAGTTACATTAGTGTACGCGCTCGGATACCTCACATTAAATAACTGACTTGGTGTCGTATCCTAACTCAGTGGGGTGTCTGGTAAATACCTGTAGATAGATAGATAGATAGATAGATAGATATTTTCACCAGTAAAGATCATAGAATTCACATCCCGGTACCTCAGTTGATTGTAAAATCTATAAACTTCTCAATAGCTCTATAGTATGCGCTTTGACAGGGTTACAGTTAAGATAGATAGATAGATAGATAGATAGATAGATAGATAGATATTGAATGGACAGGGATAGATAGATAGATAGATAGATAGATAGATAGATAGATAGATAGATATTGAAGGGACGGGGATAGATAGATAGATATTGAAGGGACGGGGATAGATAGATAGATCGATAGATCGATAGATAGATAGATAGATAGATAGATTTTATTCAACTTTACTCGAGATAAAAGATTCTACAACCGAAAATTGCAATTAACTCTGTACCATAAACTTTTCGATAGCTCTATAGTATCTGCCTCGACTGGGCTGCATTCGTTTTTTAATTTTTTTTTATTTTAATGTTTTCCTTTTCCTAGACTGATTCCCAAACACGTACTGCTATTGAATATATAACGCGGTGGAAATAAGAGATTTATTCATACACTTCAAAACTGTATCGATACGGAAGTGAATATAACAAACTCGACCGGAATTCGAACCTGGTTCTCTTAATTATCACCTACACCATCCATATCCACACACACACACACACACACACATACATATATATATATATA
>CAHIKZ030002223.1:1202500-1325000 GCA_903632075.3 Acanthosepion pharaonis | reverse complement strand
ACGGCCGAAAAGTTGTGATAAATATGGCGACGAAGATGAGGACAATAGTCCGAATAATGTAAATAATGTAAACAAAGAAAAGTTAGTAATATCAGTTTTGCTAATTGCCGGTGAATGCTGTGAAGTTTAATCACAAAACTTGAGGCAACAGAAATGTTTTTTTTTCTACAGAAGGCTGGACTGAACATGTGACCAACGACGAAGTTTTAGAGAAAATGGAAACAAGGAGGAAATTTTTAAATAACATCAGAAAAGAAACAGGCGAAATTCCTAGGGTAAATAATGAGGATAGAAAGCTTGGAACATTTAACACTCAGCAGGCATATTGAAGGCAAGAGTGATATGGATACAGGAAATCATAGAATAATTTACCTAACGAGAATATGTAAATCGATGGCGGAAAAGGGTTTGGTAGAGATAATGAAAAGACAAACTTAACGAAGTGCTACAATGACAAGAAATAGTGGAGAGCCATGATCAACCACATCCTGAAAGGAAACGGCACAGAAGAAGAAAAAGAAAAAGAAGAATCTATGTATTAATATAAATTTAAAATATTTAGCCAGTTTACACACGCGCACACATGAGAATTGCTTGAAAATTTATTGAACATATATATATATATACTAACTAGCCAGATGTATTTCCCACAGTAGGTTGTCTTTTTTTCTGTGGTGGACTGGTTGTCAGCCAAATCTATGGGGTCAAATCTGCCCTGCTATTTAACCCACAACTTAGGGGAAGAGATGGATTCATGCCATTAGCAAGGGTACTTACGCGTAAGTGAATGTAAAAAAAAAAAATGAAATTTGAACATTGCTCTCCGATTTCCCATTCGGAGCCGATATATGTACACATCACAACACACATCCATTACTAAATTACACACACACACACACACACACACACATATATATATATATATATATATATATATATATATATATATCAAGGCATTTAAATAGTTAATTTTTTTATCTCTTTCTGTGCATTAAAACACGGTGGTTTGCAGAGTGCATCTGTTTGAATAAATGGTACCAACGAATTGAATTCCTTCTGAGGTTATTTGCCATTACTACAGTCTGCTACTCTTGGAGAAGAATCCATTTTTCTCTGCGATCTGCACCATCGGCAGCCATCTTGACAATAGATCATCGCTGAAGTTAGTCACGATAGTTGAGTGAGAAAATGGATAAGCTGGGGAATCCCCTATTCCAATATGACATTATGTGCTTGACACAATAGCACCCGAAAGCTGTTAATGTCATTGTCAGACATCATAGACATCGATCAGATATCAATATTTCTGTGTTACAATTGTGCATCTCTACACATGAGGTTAAAGAAGATTTTCCTCTTTATATATATATATATATATATATATATATATATATATATATATATATATAATACTAATATAAAATTTGTCACTTATCTTATTGATGCTATGTTCAACACCTATATATATATATATATATATATATATATATATATATATATAGCGATTATCAATTAATTAGTCACACCCAATTCTATCGCAAATCTAGAATGTATCCAACATACACAGTTCTATTTGTTTTCTTGAAAGGAAGACATATTTTGCTTCCTACTGTAAGAATCGAGAATGCTATTGCAGGCTTTTAAATTATGTAGGATTCGTATGCATCGCCATAGTTTGATTGAATGTTAAATTGAGAGGAAAAAGCTATTTTTTAATCACCTGCAAAATTGAACGGTAATAACATATTTCAGTATCTTAGCACCACATCAGTTCCATTTGGTTTTTCTTAAGAGACATTGGAGGGATCCTGATGCTTTGTATAGAAAAAATGTGTTGGCTGATTGGACTAAAATATATATGAGAAAGATAAGCGAATAAGATCCTTATTCGAGTTGTTGTCCAGTTAACAACTCGAATATAAGGATCTTATTATTCAAGGAATTGATAGTAAGTTAATGTCTCATTAAGTCCTGTTAGCGAATTGATTTCGCCATTAAATCACATTAACATTGCTATTTAATTCATTCTATAATTTATTTTTTATGATATAAAATATAATCTGCACACTCTGATATATTTATGACAGAACCGCAACACACTAATAAACTGATTCTAAAATTCTGTGGAAAAATAAAATATATTTACTCTACTAATTGGATTTTACTAAGTCCATTTCACTTTAACAGATAAATACATATAACATGAACATTTCGTGGATTTATAACTTTTCAAAATACAAACAAAATTCTCACTTGATCGATTTGAACAAGAATTTAGCGTTGCGGCTTCGCACGTTCCAAAACATGTATTCAACCGTAAATAAATAGCATAATTTAAAAAAAAATATCTTGCGGTCTACACATATTTCGACTTAGTGTTTGCCTATGTATGAGAAAATTGCGCCCTGAAGATGACAATTTGAAATTGTCGAAAGTACTTGGTATATACTTTCCATCTCGCAACTCGAATATAAGGATATTATTAGTCAAGGAATTGATAAGTTAATGTCTCTTTAAGTCCTGTTAGCGTAGTAATTTCGCCATTAATCACATTAACATTGCTATTTAATTCTTTGTATATATTGTTTCTTTATGATATAAAATATACGCTGCACTCTCTAATATATATATATATATGGGCACGTTGTAGCTCGTAGACGTATAAATGTGTATACAATGTTTCAATGCGTTCTAATATCTCCAAATGAATAGTAACATAGGATCTCATCACACGCCCCTCATTGCCTTTCTTCCGTGAAGCTCAGCCTTTGAGGTTGTTGGAGGAGAAATTATCCTTGTTAATCTACTGTGATTTGATAAAGCTGGTTGTTTGAGGTTTTATAACGCCTGTTTATAGGGTGAAATGAAGGAAGGTCATCTTTAACATATCTAACTGAAGAATAGAAAAAAAAAACTAATATATACTAAAATTATTATGGTGTCATGGAGGCTGAAGAGCTTTTTTTCTTTGGTAGCTCGACTTCATCAATTGAAGTGCAGTACAGGATTTGCATCTTAGTCTCAACATTTTGAAATTGAAATTGTAGTCATAGAACCTATTCGAATTGGGCACTTCGACGTAGTGTAATGGTTAACAAGCTCGTCTAGCAAGATCGATTCCGACTGAAAAGCGAGTTCTATCCGCACAGCGTATCCCACACATTCAGCCTTATGCAACATCTAAGCTACGCTTAGAAAATTTCCATGAATTCTATTCAAATAATTTCATCCCTCGCACTTCTCGCTAATGAAATCGTCTCCCAGCTTCTTACTTTCCAGTGAACTACAATCTAAGAAAGTTTAAATGCAATCGTTATATTCTGTATCCTTAGATTCTGTTCTTTTTCATTGTCTTTTGTTTCGTGTAACGTCTTCTCAGTTTCCTTTATTCTTAGTAAAACCTTGTATCTATATGGCTTTGTTACCTTACTAGAAAAAAGATATAAACGTCAAATATAAAATGGCTTTCAAGCTTCTAACTTTTATCTAGAGATAAACTAAACTGTGTCTCATTTTCAGCATAGATCACAGGTTTTTATATGATAGTAGTTAAAATATTTTAAGTTTATTTACATGACCCACAGAACAGATGAGTAAAGCTATATATTAGCCTGAAATAAGTACCTATCAGCAAGAACTTTCAAGATGGCTACTTACCGTTATACTGCAATGCCTTTCATTGAAAATCTTTTTCATTAGTTGATCATGGCTCTCCCCAACTTCTTGTCTCCTGTAGTTCTTAATGAATGTTGTTTTTCTGATATTTCTCCAATTCGCTTTCCATTTACTCAATCTCATTACGTATGTTATGTGTTTAATTCCTTCTGTCACTCTTACTTTCAATCAGTCCTGTGAGTATAAGATTTCCCAAACCTCTTTCCTCATTATGTGCTCTAGAAACCTCAACTGTCTCTCCCAGGTGTTAAGTATAAAATTATTTTTTGTTCAGTATCTCAGCATCCTTCTGTAGAAACCGCAAAAAACATGCTGTATGTGGCTTTGAAAATGTTTCAGGTTTTCAGATGAACAATGGTTTTGAAACCGGTCGGATTCTACTTACCTGTAACTGAAACAATTATAGAAAATGTAAATTTGCAATTATTTTGGCATGAAACATAAAACTATTATTTATAATGTAGTAACCCACTCATTTTTCTTCTCTCTATTGTTATTCACTTTTAGTAAACTTATTAGTAGTGGTTTGTATCGCCTTGACTGGAGTGAAATGATAAAAAATGCTTCCTGCACTTAGAGCCATGTCCAAATCGCTAGAATCAAGATTGAATGAATGTTAAATTTAAGAAATGATTCACATTGTCCTTAACAACGGTGTTGCTCGAGTCTGTGAGGGTACTTACTGTCCCTCACTGTACATCGACAGCCACCAAACATCTTTAATGAATATGCAAGTACACGAAAGCATTGAGGAGAGACGGCAATAAAAGAACAGTCAATAAAGAAGACGGAGGCACCGTGGAGTAATGGATAGAGGCTCAGATTGAGGAATCGGTGAACCGAGTTCGAATTCCAGACAAATCCGTTACATTCACTTACGTTCTAATATTTTGGGAAAGGTATGAATCCTCTTCTTCTCCTCCCCCTAGCTATGAGTAAATAGCGGGACAGACCGGGTTCTCCAGCCTTGGATGGCAACCGGTCTACCGTAAAAAGAAATGGCAACCTACTTCAGGGAAAAAAATCTGCCTCGTCAGTCATGTATCAAAAGATACATGATCGCCTAAGCGTGTATCACACATGGCACATAACTGACCGAATTAAGAAGATAACGAATGGCATTGCATTTACATTTTTGAAGAGCCAAATTTTGAAGTATTTCTTAAATTTACAATTCATCCAATGTCGATTCTAGTATTTTGGGAGTGGTCCTAGAGGCATAAAGGTTTTTCTTTAATCATCCACTCCCCCAAGTCAAGGCGATACAACTATTAAGAATTTAAATAAAATATCAATCGTTATCGTCTGGCTTCCTCATTCCTGCTCTTTTATGGTTCTCTCACCTTAATCATGTTTTATTTTTCTCATATTCTCTAACACTCAATAACACCTTTCATCTTAGTGGTTTTATTGCCCTGTTTGGGATGAAATTATTAAAAAAAATGTTGAATGGAAAATAAGAAGCCAGACGAGAGTTCCACAAGCAAGAAGTGCGAGAGAAGAAACTGTTAGCACAGAACTTACGGTTACATCCAGCCATTTCATCAAAACAAGGAGATAATGCCTCTAAAACTAAATTAGTTAATGAATGCGAGAGTATATGAGAAAGAAAGAATATCATGGGGAGAGGACAATAAAATAATAGGCATTGCAATTCTTGAATGCCAAATTTGACTGTGAAGCAAAAAGCCGGAAGTGCAAGAGAAGAAACTGTTAGCATAGAACCTACGGTTACATCTAGCCAATGCAACTGCAAATGATGAGACCGAGCAGCCAATCTAGTATGGCGCCTAAATTCATAAAATCTACGTGCCATAGCGTAAAGTAATATTTATTTTGAGTAATACAAGGCCAAAGAAGGATAGGGGTTGTCTGTCTTATCTTAAACTTAGCTAGCCCCGATTACTGAACCAAATATATTACAGTATTCCTTACACGAAAACAACATATTTTTACTTACCATTCTTACTACAGCCACCATAATACCTCAAAATATCTATGTAGTATACATATGTACAATTTGCCTGTTGGGAAAAAATAAAATGACATTAAAAAAAACAATGAAACCCCGATGAGTAAAGTTCGTTAGAACAATTGCCATGAAAATTTTTGTAGAAAAGAGACAGGGAAGCTACGTTTTTGTGGTAGACAATGACTGAAGCAGAGATGATATGTCAGGACTGTTAACATTGTAGATTCTTCAAGATTTTTCAAGAATCTCTAAATACGAAGCAGATTTACCATCTTCAATATTCATTACATTAGCAAATGGTAGACTTATATATGAGTAAGTAGATTCAAATAAAATAACATAAAATAATAAAATAATTTTCTTTCAAATGTTTAAATATGAATGATTTCACAGCTACCTTCCTGTACATCTCTAAATAAGCATCAGATTTGAAAAATCAGAAAAATAATATCAAGTCTCAGTTCTTGAATTAGTTGTCTGATAACGCGTCACGTGACAGACGAGCAAACAAGGTTAGTTTTAAGAAAATACTCTAATCATTGAAAGAGTAAACAAAAGAAGCAGTTCTTTGTTAATAATTTATTATAGTCCCACGAGAAAGTTTTCTTTTCTTTTCCCATCCATTATCATATATGAACGTTCCTTTAGTTTTGTTTGACGCAGAATATTTCTAAATTATTTTAATGCGGATAAAAACAATTCCGGATCTCACACCCCAGACCTGAATTTCTTTCTTTTGTCACAGACTGAATCAGAAAAATCCCACAAGAATCATTCACGGTGCCACCAATGTCTTTTACACGTTTCAAGCAAAAGAAAATCTGTATATTATTCGTGATTGCGAATGGAAATAATTTATCATTTCTTCAAATCTAATACATATTTATTAAATGCGTAATCCGTTTGAGGGAAACAAAATATATGCCCAGTAAATATAAAGTACTCTACAGATTATTGTGGTAAAACGTTTAGAGAATCGAAATGAGAAATAAAATTACGTTGCGCAGAATTAAATTGAAGATTTTTTTATAAGCTTTGGTCAGTGTTTTCATAAGGATATATTTGCGGGTTTTTGATTTTTAAATCTGTGAGTAAAGTTGGGTGAGAATCCGACAGTACGATAACTATACTAGACAGTTTTGAGAGAAAAAAATACTTACATTGCCGATGAACCAGCTTCATTTCAAAATAAGATAATCGACACGAGCGAGATTAAATGTGATTCACATTAAGAATCTAAATACTTGAAATTGACACTAACTCTAATATTGCAGGAGATTAATAGACGAGTGTTAAAACGTTCGATCTTCAGTCATGCAACACGGGTGGGGCTCTTTGACGTCGTGCGAAAGTTCGCAAGATTTTCACGCTAGATCAATTACGACGGAATAGCGAATTCGGTCCTAGCTAACTTTCCCATATTTCGGCCTTGTGACATATCTAAGGCTACGCTTAAAATGCAACCCGGGTTCAAATCTCACCGTGGTTGATTTTGTCTGATGACTTCTTGATGTTATGGGCATGAAAAAAAGTTTAAAATCCATATCTCAGGTTGATCAAAGCACAGTAAGTGCATTTCGGTAGATGGACTGATTCGACGATAGCTGTGCGTTCTAGCCTGGTTCAAAGTGTTGATCCCACCAGATAAATCGCTTTCAATCAGAAACTGTAGCTCAGATCCACTTAGCGGAGTTTAAAATATTTCTTTAAAAAAGTTTCTGCGTTACTTTAAATTTAAATTAAAAACTTTTAAAAATACTAATTTTTTTCAGTTATTTTAAAATTTGAATTTTTAACTGTCCCCTCCTCACCCGGACACAAATCCAAATGCTGGATGATCAAGCACCAGATGAAGGGAAGATTTTCAATCCAGAACTATATAGAGTTCTATAAAGTGCAAGTGTGGGTCGAGCTAGAGAGGTTTCGAACAGACAGACAGAAATTGCTGTTTATTTATTTATATTTTTAATTTTGCGCATTTATTCTTTATATCGACTGCGCCGTATAGTAGTGTCAGTTTGACATCGTCTGTGAGAAAAAAGAACGCCATGACGCAATTCACTCCGCCAGAAATTTGGAAACAGCATGCTGTACTGCTTGGCATTCGAGCCGGATGCTCTAATACGAACATTTCAGAGTATTAAGGTGTCAATCTGAGGACAGTGCAGAGGACCGGGAAAGAATTGTATGAGTCTAATGATGATTACAAAGATGTTTGGAGTGATCACTCGTGATGGCGATGTTATACCTCCATTCATCTTCGTACAGGGCCTCAGACTCAACACAGATGCTTAAATCAAGTGCTTTGAGGAGGTAGAGCTGCCTTGGTCAAGTGGGTGGCAGCTGGAAGACCCTATGTCTGGCAACATGGCTCTGCACCATAACACACAAGCAGAAGAATCCAGTCAGGGCTGTCAGATAATTTCTGCAAGCACATCACCCCATAAATCTGGCCACCTAAGTCCCCAGACTGCAACCCAGTTGATTATTATGCGTGCGGCACAGTTGAGCGAGAAACCAACGAAAATCCTCGTAATACTAAATATGTATTCACAAACTTATATAAGGAGACCGTCCAGAAGAGATGAAGGAGACCCCGTAGTCGTCTGGAGTCCATGGTTGAAGCCAATAACGATTTTTTTATTCAATAAATTTACTCTTTAGTATTTCAAGATATTTTTCTGTAATTTTCGTAAATATATCTGTTAAAATGAGATGCCCGTGTTATTTTCATTTTTGCGTAATTTAGACGACAATTTATTCATCGCACCCTATATATGTCCTTCATGTTTCCATTTTTTCTTCAGTCTTCTTTGGTGCGAGAATCCATGGTATTCCCTGGTTTCTTCTCAAGAACCCTCTCTCTATTGTCTCAATTATTTTCTCTCTTAAAGGCACTATAGAAAACATTCGACCATTCCATAGTAGGAAAAAAATTGCAAAGAACACACTACAACATATAGCGATTCGACATTTAACTATTCGTTTTTTTTTTTCGAACCGCATTATACGTTTTGAACCAAGCAAAGACTTCAAGTTTACAGTGTGTCAGCTACAAAAATTGTCAATACTTATTAGTCGATAATCTTAGAAAATGTGGTACTGACAGTGGTATTTACTCAATAATAGCATTGTTTGTCTGCGATGTTCGCGTGAGTTGTAAATCAACATTACTGAGTAATAGTCGATTGTTCGAGCAATTGTCTGCCACATTCACTTAGAAAAATGTTGGTAAAACACGGCCTCGGAACACTGTATTCCTGCTCTTAGAGGGAAAGCCGTAAATCAGCATTTCTTTCTGCGGTCATGTCAATATATTTAGAAAGCCCACGTATGCTAACATCTTCTATGTGCCGTGGGCATTCAGATCATGGCTTTTTTTTTCTAAGCATTTCACCCCAAGCAAGGCGGGAGTGTCACTAGCACGCAAGGGATTACAGAGGGTTGAAAACAAGAGCAAAGAGGCGTGTTTGAAGAGAGGATAAAGAGAAGGACAGGGAACAAAATAAAGGATTCAGGAGATATCGATTAACATTACATTTGAATATTTGAAGATTATAGTTATCAGGGAAGAAAGTAAGAGGAAGGGAGTTCCACAGACGAGAAGTGCGAGAGAAGAAGCTATTTGAGTAGAAGAGACGGTTACATTTAATTTCATCAACAGTGAAAGGGTGGAACAGAGATGTCAGCCTAGTAGCTCGCTTAAATTCATGCAGTCTGAGAACCAGCGAAAGTAGTTCGTCGGAACAGTTGCCGTGAAAATACTTATAGAAGAGTCAAAGGAAAGCAACGGCACGTATGTGAGAAAGTAATTGTAGACGAGATGCCAGATCAGGACCTATCACATTGCATATTAGTCTCTGGATTTTGTCGAGGACCTCGAGACGTACAGAGGGGGCACCAGACCATATATGACAGCAGTAAAATGTCTTTCTTGTGTAGATTTTAAGAGTTTTTCTCTTTTTGCTATGGCTCTCGCCACCCATTCCACCATCATTCATTGTCAGCTATCACCGTCCTGTCCGTCTTGTCCGTCAATATGCCAAGTGAGTGTTAAGTTTTCCAAGCTCCCCTTCATCATTATGTGTTCAAAGAATGCTAGCTATCTTTTCCAGATTTCGAGTATAAGTATTTTTTTCTGCGATTTTCTTTAAGATATCTTTGTTGCTTACTCGCTCCATCCATGGAATTTTCAAATCAATTTTCAATATCCTTCTATAGAATCACATTTCTGTTGACTCTAGTTGTCCATTTTCTCTTCATTCGTGGGGAGATTGTGCAGACTTCACTGGCATATAAGAGAATGCACAACCTATAGCAAGACAGTCCACTTTTCTTTTGTTTTCGTTTTCCGGCACTTGCCTTAGATTCGGAATGCCTCTTTCGCTTGTCCAATGAGTAATCTGATCCCAGTGTCGCATTTTACATATACTAAGGATAAGAATAATGGATAGCGGCTCGAATTGAGCAATTGAAGAGATGAGTTTGAATTCCAGTCGGATCCATTGTATTCACTTACGCGCTGATACCCTCGGGAAAAGTATGAATCCTTCTCTTCTCTCCCCAGCGATAGGCAAACAGTAGGACAGAATAGGTTCTATAGCTATAAGGTAATCTTACTTGTCAGCGCACTTAATCCAATAGAAAATATTCATCACATCGAATAACCAATATACAATGAATATTTCAGATTATTGTTCAGTTAATAAGTACGTGCCAGCGTATGACCCAGTTGATCTCCACTTGTACGTCGGATACACCAATAATTCCTTTGTTGTTTTTTTATGTGACGTGGCAATCAGAGTTCTCCACAACTCCCTATCCTTTGTAATTCTAATATTCGTCGCCTTCCTGTAGCTCGGAAGCACTATTTTGTCATTTACACCTACTCGTTAGGTAGCTTAATCAATGTTTTTCATTTGCCTCTCTTGCCTCCAATACGCCCTGTGAGTGTCAAATTTACAACCCCACTTTCTGTATATCAAATATATATTTTAACTCGAAGTACATGTTTCATCTATGCATACATATATGGGTTTAAAGTTAGGTACGGCTTAAATTATATATATATATATATATATATATATATATATATATATATATATATATGAAGAAATATAGTTTTAAGGTGTGCTGTCTTTTTTAGAGATAAAGTGCTCAATATGAGAGACAGAGCGTATGTAAATACAAATATAAAAGTGAACACTGAAGTCAACACTCAGAGGCAACAGGCGGCCTGACGATTGCGTCCAGCATGAAAGAGCCTGTCGCCTCTGAGTGTTGACTTGAATGTTCACTTATATATATATATATATATATATATATATATATATATATATATATATATATATATATATATATATTAAGTTACGAAGAACTTGATAATCCGTATGGGTAATCCTAAGGAGGATGAAATCCGGAGACCTCAATGTAAATCCAGAGCTAATATTTAAAAGGAAAACAGACCATTTTAAGGTACCATTATAATAATTTATTTCATCAGAGATCTTTTAAAGGACGTCGGATCATCAGGTAGCACTTCCAAAACATTTTTTCGTTTCATTTCATTTTTGGAAGTGCTACCTGATGATCCGGTGTCCTTTAAAAGGGCTCTGATGAAATAAATTATTATAATGGTACTTGAAAGTGGTCTGTTTTCCTTTTATATATATATATAATTGTAATTCACAAAGAAGCTTCTCACTGAAACGTGAAGCTATACATGCACCATTGCCAACCACAGATAATTCAGAGGCAAAAATGCTTCTCGCGCAATAATCAAATTTGATTTTTAAAAAAAGCGACTTGTCCAACATCCTTAAGAGTAAGCATGTGCCATCCACGCTTGAACAATATAAACGGCCAATTTTTCTTATATGACAAATGAATCCCAACTATCCGCCTCGAGTCATTGTAGGCTTAGCCAGTGTCTTTCCGGGTTCAATTCCTGACCAAGATTAGATATTCATTAACTGGGCATATATATTGAGGTGCTTGTATTTATATACAGACAACTATCTCTGTGTTCAAATCAAAAGTTTAAGAGAATTTATAGTGGTAAAACTTTTGTGCAAATCCAACCACACTTTTTGAAGGGCCGAATACAAAGAGCTGGTGCACTACGTGCTACAAGGTCCCCAATTTTTTAAATTCAGTGTTGTCCTTCTCCTAGACCAGTTACCATCCAAGGCTATAGAACCCAGTCTGTTCTGCTATTTACCCATAGCTGGAGGGAGAAGAAGAGGATTAATCCCTTTTCCCAAGGGTATTAGCACGTAAGTGAATGTAATGGATTCGACTGGAATGCGAACTCGGCTCTTCCACAATCTGAGTTGCTATCCACTACTCTACCTCTCTCTCTCTCTCTCTCTCTCTCTCTCTCTCTCTCTCTCTCTCTCTCTATATATATATATATATATATATATATATATATATGAGGGATTACAGAGCGTGATAGAATAGGAACCGAGTTGTTGATTATGAGCGGGACAGAAAAGAGTAACCAACCAGTAGACAAGGAGTGCATTGCATTTAAATTTTTGCAGGTTAAAGTTGGCTTGGGACCAGAAGTAAGTTCCACAGGCGGGAAGTACGAGAAATGAAAGCGTTAGTATAGAATTTACGGCTACATCTTGCCAACTCAACTGAAAAATTATGAGATCTCGACACCTGTCTAGTACTGCGCTTAAATTCCTAAAGTCGAGGTACCATAGCGAATAGCTCATCTCAAAGATTACCATGAACATATTTGTAGAAAAAAGCACAGAGATGCAACCTTACGTGCCTGAAGCCGATCCGTCAGATCAGGACCAATAATATTGCTGATTCTTCTTGGAATTTTATTAACGAGCTCAAGTCAAATAGCAGGGGCACCGGGCCATATGTAGCAGCAATATTATATGAACGGACGAATGGCAGACTTATAGATATGTAAGATAGATTCTGGTCAAAGAATATGTCGCGCACGAAACAATGTATATGTATATGTCTATATAAATATATCTGAGAAAGATGACATTTAAAATCAGAATATTCAGACAAGAATACCGCCTTTCTGAAGAAAGCCCATTTAGTTTCACATTTATTTCATGATGTTATACTTCTATGCTAAGAAAATGAATATTCATTGTGGGTGAGATAAAAATTAACCTATAAAAAAAAAAGTGTTTACAATTAAGTATTTCATTTGCGAAACATCCGTATTAAGTAGAAAGAGGAATGAGCAATCAGGAGGACAGTAGATTGCGATTGGCATTGCATTTAAATTTTTGCGGATTAAAGTTGGCTGGAAACCATGGAACCGGAATGGTGTTCCACAAGCTAGAAGTGCGACAAAAGAAACTCCTAGCGTAGAAGTTACGGATACATCTAGTTAGCTCAACTGTAAATTGATAAGTTCTCGACGTCAGTCTAGTACTGCAATTAAATTCATACAGTCTTGGTTCCTGTTGAAACTTGACTAATGCATGGAATAATAATGCAACACAAAATGTACTTAGAACAAAATGTATTGAAACAAGAAAGTGTACACAATATTTACATATAGTCTTTTGTATATTCCTGGTAAGACCGTTCCTGGAGAATGTGTTGACTGAGTCGCAGTCGGACAGAGTCTCTGGTTGAATCTCTTGATTCCTCCCTCTCTTCCCGGTACCAACCATATTTATATTTATCGGTATTCCACTATGCAAATTAGGTGGATCCTACCACAACAGTTCCATACCGAAGAGATCACCCGAACATTACCATGAAAGTATTTATAAAAAACGCAGAGAGAAGCAACCTTACGGCAGCGGCAAAGTGACTGAAGCCGATCCGACAAATCAGGACCAGTAATTGCTGATTCTTTTTTGGATCTTATCAAGGAACTCTGGGTAAAAAGCAGAGGCATATATGGCTGCAATATTTTAAGCGTGACACATGGTAGACTTATATTGGAATTATTGCAAAACTTACTGACGAAATGGAGTCATTGCTAATGTAACTATTTGAAGATTTCGTTTAGTGTAATAACTAGGAATATCGCATTATTTTTATATTTATTTGTGAATATAAATATAATATATCGCACATATAGTACTGGTGTTAATAAAACAGTGACTGATGTAATATAACATCGTTATTAAGTATATATTAATAAATATACATCTTATAACTCAACGGTACGATACGTAAACAACACTGTTTTCTTAAAAGTAATGAATGATAGCAATACAGCCATTATTACGTAGGATATTGTAACCAAATCTTATAGTGGGAAATGCGATAGGTGTAATTTATGCCTTGTTGAAAAAGTAGTTATCTTTATACACTCAAAGAATTCTAGCTAATTAAACAAGACAAATAAACTGAGGGTTACATATAGGCATAAAAATAAATATCTGTGGAAATACTTTCATTCAGATTAATCCTTAATATAAATTATGACAGTTCTGTTTTAGTTTTTCTTCATAATTTTAAAGTTTTTTTTTTTTTAAATAACCCAGTAATCGCCTTTTATACTTAATATAAAATTACTTAACTTCCCTGACGATCCGTTTAGGTGAAACCTTGGTAGGTTTGTCTGGCTCTCTAGGTGTAACTAGGTCTGCTCTACTCATTGTATTGAGCACTTTATTTAGTTGTTTTGGGTAGTCGCATCGGGTTTTTTTTCTTTGTGCCTTGGACTCCTAAGCTAGACGATTATTTTCGGTTAACGTACATGTTCTTCGTTCTTTCTTTTTTTTATACCTTTTTTTCCTTTGGTATTGGCTTGTTTATTTGCCAATCAGTACACCGAAGGTTTTCCGAGCAGTATAGTTTCTTATACTTATAAGATTTCTATTAATATATATATATATATATATATATATATATATATATATATATATATATATATATATATCTGTATATATCTGGGCGTGTGTGTGCGTAAAATATAAGTCCCGTTTATTTTAAATGCAAAATATATTTTTAATAAACAAAAAATGTAACCCTCGTATAATATAAGGCCTGCGCCAACATTGCGTGGATCAGATATCATTATTAAAATTTATATTACGTAACGGTCAGTCTATACTCAGCACCTGAAGATTGCGTTGTGTATGAAACTTCACTTAGTGCTACACTTGAAGAATAATTTGTTTTGTTTTATATATATATATATATATATATATATATATATATTTTTTTTAAGAGATTTTTTTTATGTTTATATATATCAATGTCTTATACATGTTTATTGGCTTAAAAATAATTGTCGGACTTTGTCCATTTCATAATATATGTATATATATATATATATATATATATATATATATATATATATATATATATATATATATATAGTCAGACTGATGTGAGTTTGTGACTTTATACGTGTGCAAAATATATTTTTAATAAACAAAAAATGTAACCCTCGTATAATATAAGGCCTGCGCCAACATTGCGTGGATCAGATATCATTATTAAAATTTATATTACGTAACGGTCAGTCTATACTTAGCACCTGAAGATTGCGTTGTGTATGAAACTTCACTTAGTGCTACACTTGAGGAATAATTTGTTTTGTTTTATTATATATATATATATATATATATATATATATATATATATTTTTAAGAGATTTATTTTATGTTTATATATATCAATGTCTTATACATTTTATTGGCTTAAAAATAATTGTTTTGTCCATTTCATAATATATATATATATATATATATATATATATATATATATATATATATATATAGTCAGACTGATTTTTGTGACTTTATACGTGTTATATTTTTAATAAACAAAAAATAACCCTCGTATATGGCCTCTTATCAGATATCATTATTAAAATTTATATTACGTAACGGTCAATCTATACTCAGCACCTGAAGATTGCGTTGTGTATGAAACTTCACTTAGTGCTACACTTGAGGAATAATTTGTTTTGTTTTATTATATATATATATATATATATATATATATATTTATTTTATGTTTATATTTATATATATATATATAATATATATATATATATATATATCCGACTGATGTATAAGACATGTGAAAAATATATATATATATATAGTCGTGTTTGTCTTTATACGTGTGTCCGAGAAAACATTATTCGGCGAACAAAATGGAAGACCGTTCTGACATCGCAACTGAAGAATGATGTTCGCTACACAATCCAACATTGAATACAGCGACCAATCGCCTACGTATATACCCAACGACACATGGATACGCATATATGCTCAGTCCAACACTGTTCATATATGTTTATATTTGTGTGAGCTCCAATGAGTCAGCTTGCATCAATGAGTGAACGTGTGTATGTATGTCTGCGTACGTATGAGTGGCGTTCGGACGACAATTTTTCCTACCACTACCATAAAAACACCGATATGCGTAACCGCATATAAATCCAAAATTTAATCAGTTTGTCTGACGATTGCAAATAGCGTGAAGCCAGGGTCACAATCTTACATCAATTCAACTAAATATGTTAGTTCTATCACTTATCTCCAATAATATATATATAAAATTGCATATATATATATATATATATATATATATATATATATATATATATATATATATTTTATATATACATACATTTTTTATATATATATATATATATATATATATATATATATATATATATACCAAGTATATAATTGCTGTATACGGAATGAATTCCAATAACCAACAACAATTACTATTCTTAAAAGAGTGCTCAATACAGAGTAGAGCAGATATAATTATTTAAAAAATTATAACATAAATATGTTATAAAATCACTACAAAAATAGCCATTTTGTTTGAAAATGGCTATTTTTTTATAGTGAATTTATAACATATTTATGCTATAATTTAAATAAATAATTATATATATATATATATATATATATATATATATATATATATATATATATATATATATATACGCTTAGTATTACTGTTGGGGAATATTAAAGCATTGGAATTCCGTGCATCCATATCAATAATCAAGTTATTTCATTTTTATTTTTATATCTCCGGTCGCTAAGAATAGACAATAAACATACGAAATACAATTATCATTGTAACTGTAGATATTTAAATTTATAGGGCAAAATTTCTGAGGATATGTAATAAAACAGAGGCGTTAAACAATGATATCACATGCGGAGTAATAAATAACAAGAAGTCTGAATATTACATATATTCTACTTCATTCCATACTTTATTACCTACCAAACCTTTATATATATATATATATATATATATATATATATATATATATATATATATATATATAATAAATATGCGTTTGCAACATAAGCGGGAACATTTAATTTGTATAACAGTTTTAAATGCATATTTCAATAACTGCTGTGCGCTATTCCTTTTAATTCAAATTTTAAACAGTCATCTATAAAGCAATGTTTCTGTTAGTAATGTTTTATTTTCAAATACATCCAGTTTACATAGCAAGAATTTATATCTACTTTGTTAAAGTTCAGTTGTAATTTCAATAACTTACAGTATTCATAATAAGCGTCGTCGTCATATGGCATTTCATATTCATACACACGAGTTGAAAAGAACATAAAAATTATGGAATTATAATATCATAATAAACTTATATTTTCTTAAGCGTGTACAGAATTATTGATCCAAGCGAAAATCAGTAAGTTTGTTGAATTGTTTATTATTATTATTATTATTATTATTATAAACATAATAAAATTATTTAAATGCTTCTCTCGTGGTCAGCTCTATGTAGCTCTATCTAAAGTAAGAGATATAAGTGAACTTTAGAAAGTAGATGTCTTGTTTAAAAATGCTGTTTACGCAGACATTTTAGTGAGTGAAGAGAACTTCTGCTACAATTTTATCAGTGTATTGTCATTTAAAGAAAACTTCAAATTATTATTATTATTTTTTGTTAGTAGCGGACAGAAATTAAATGAATAAATAAAATAAATAATTTTAAAAAAATATTAAAGATTTTACAGAATTTTATAATTTTAGGCATGGCTGCTTTTATAAGCTTTGTTAATATTTTGAATTTCGTATTATGATGAATTAATAGGGCATAATTACGAAATCATCAAAACAATGTTTAATTAGATTTTCTCAACTTATCGGATTATTTAAACAAGCGAAAAAACAGTAAGCTTGCTGAACGACTTCATTAATTTTGTCTGAATTACTGGGATAAAGAATTATCACTATTTGCACTATTTATATTTGGACTGTTGTCCTCATCTTTGTTGTTTTTATCACGACGTTTCGGCTGTTGAAACCTCCGGCAAAGCAAAAAAGATGAGTGAAAACAGTGATAAAATCAATAAAGATGAAGACAATAATCCAAATATAGATAATGTAAATAATGTAAATAATAATAATTATTATTATTATTATTATTATTATTATTATTATTATAAGCATTAGACGTTTATTTCAAATATTTCATTCATAGTCTGCTCTATGAAGCTATGCCAATATTAGAAAATTCAAGTGGACATATGATAATGACAAAAAGAACTCCATAAAAGAGATGTTTTGCTGAAAATGTTGTTTATACAGAAAATTTGTAAAGAGCTAAGAGAGTTTTTATGACGACTTATTTTTTTTCTGATTGTAGGACGGGTAATCATATAGTTAAGGAAAAATAAAATATATAATAATTTTTTTTTTTTACATTAACTGTTTTAGACAACATATATGCTATTTTCTATCGCTATCGACTGTCATCTTCCAACGATTTCATAATTTTGTCCCCGCAAACCTGTTCATCTTTCGGAGTTAAGAATAACTCCAGGTACATTTTTACAGCCTATTCGAAAACTGAATCTGTTTTCATTTTTGTAGACACTGGAACAAGGAAAGCGATATTTATGTTCAAAATATTATCAGAAAGAGCAATACAAATGCAAAAAGACGTCTACCTGTGTTTTATAGATTACGCAAATGGCGTTCGATAAAATACGCCACAAAGATTTGTTCCCAAAAAGTATCGGTTCTTGATATTTGGGAAATATAATAGATAAATCAGGAACCTAACTGTCTGCATACGGATAGAAAATGAGTTCATCAGATATAAAAATAGAAAGGGGCGTAAGACAATGTTGTGTCTTCTCGCCAGACTTATTCAACCTACACAACGATGTAAATTTGAGAGAACTAGAAGTCCTGCCAGAATGTATTACTGATAGTCACAATCGTAAGCGCGTAAGGTAAAAAGATGACACAATGTTGATAGCAGACACAGAAAGAGAGTTACAAAATCTCCGACATAAAATAGTGAAGGAAAGCGAAAAGAAAGGATTAAACATCAACTGCAAGAAAAGAGAATGCATGTTTGTTAGCAAAAGTGCAAATCGGAGATAACAAAATCAAAGTGCGGAAATTTAAATATATGCGAAATTTTTTTAATAAAGGACGGAAAGAGTGATATTGAGATCCGAATGCGTATTGAGATAGCCAAAGATGCCTTCCAAAACCTAAGCAGACTACTAAAAAACTGATATAATGAAATATGCATACACCTGTGTTCCCCTCAATGGAATATGATTGGCTGGTGTCCGTCATAAATACCGACGGACGTGTAGGAGAGTCAAGAGAGCCTTAGTCTGAGAGCTTAGTCTATAACAACGCCCAGTAGACTACGCCATCGATCTACACTTCTTACCTGCGACTACGACGCGCACCAGTCGATTAATGATACCATATTCTGCTTGGTTAGAGTAGCCAAAACCACTTAGCTATTTCGTTCAAATATATCCCTTTCCGGTACATATCAGAAACTTCGCTAGAAACGAGAAATAACAGTCCCCCCACCCGTATTGAGTGCTGGGCGATCTCCTCAGAGATGAAGCGGAGACCTGAAACAACAGAAATGTGATTTGAGAGAAATATGATGAGGAAACCGAGGACCGAACATATGAGAAATGACGAAGTTTTATATACTTAGCATCAGGAAGAGTCAGTCGTGCTTCCTGAAACCCATAATGAGGAAAGAGGGCTTGGAAAATCTGATACTCAAGGGACATGTAGAGACCAAGTGGGACAGAGGAAAAAACACATAACATACTTTGCAGGGATGGCGGAACAGGCCTTAAGATAAATAACAGAAAAAAAATAGGAATTATACATGACAGGAAATTGAGGAAAGTTATGATCGTCTGCGTTTTGAAAGGACACGGCACATAAAGAAGAAGCGAATTCTGTTAGAAAGAAAAAAGAAATGAAATGATTAATGCCTGGTTACTTTAATCCATTAAGGCCAATGCTTCGCAAATTATCTTATGTGGCGCACCGGCAATATTTTTTTAACGTGCAAGGGACTAGCGAGCAAAGCTTTCCAATACATTTTTTTTAGATATGTCCGATTACAGGGTGATTTTGAGACTATCTGAGCTAAACATGAAGAGATACTGTCTTATTTATTCTAAGGTCAGTCATCATTGACGTAAGTCCTTCCCTTGCCCGGGACCGGTGCCATATAATAACGATCTGAGGAAATAATATTTTAACCTTCGTAGTATTATTCCTTGATGAATATAATAAAAATTGCATCATTTTAAAAATTCTATATTGATTTTGTTGGAAATATATGTCCATGAAAATGGCTTTCTAGTATCCCAAGGTGTGTTTGCCACACAGTCATACGCCACATCATCATCATGATGTTGTCATACGTATTTTAGTTCACTGTTGTTCATTATATCGCATTCGTCAGTTGTATAGCAGTTAATTTTTACATGGGTGAGTAATTGGAAAAGGTAACCATAACAAATATAAAACTAAAAGGAAAATGTCAAAAAAAATATCCCGGCAGTCTCATGCGGTGTGGAATGTGACTACTATTAATTTGTTTTCTTGAACTCCGCGTACTGGTACGCGTAGCATACATTGAATAGCACTACACTAGGCTATTGTCATGTGACACAGATACCTTCGGAAAGTTAGGAATTCATCTTTTATGCAATCCTACAGTTATAAGTTAAAAGCTTTGGTTGGAGACCAGTCTAAAACGAAAGGACAACTTTTAATTCAAATTCTTGAATGTAGGGATATCAACTTTATCCTGAAAAAGAAAAAAAAAGATATTCGTCCCGAAAGGCCCAACAGCAACACCTAGCTTTTGAGATTTTCGGGATATGTTCCACAGAGGAGTCTCTGAGATTATCAACAACAACATTATTACTATCATGATTGCTAGCGTTTACCTTTTTGACTTTCCTTAACGTCACCATGTTTTTTTACGTATCGCGTTGAAACACGGGTTCCCGAACGATCGTCGAAGTAAGCTTGGATGTGCAGTAGTGTAATAGATAACGGCTCGGAATTGGAAATCGGAGAGTCGAGTTCCAATTCCAGTCGGGTTTGTCATATTTACTTACGCGAAAATAACCTTGAGAGAAGTATAAATTCATATCATCTAGCCCTAGCTATGGGTTATTTACTAGAACTTGTATCAATAAATAATGATTAACTAAAAAAAAATCTCTTACCACAAAAATATATATATATATATATATATATATTTTCCGGCTATAAATAACCTGTAAAATGTTGATAAGCCGTCAAAAATATCAACCAATCAAAAAATCATCGTTTTTATTTTCTTTTTTTTTTTTTTTTTTTTTTTTTTTGTCGCACCGCCATTTTTCTTTCGGGTAATTCTGTAGGAATTTTGCCACCATATTTTTTGCAATCCACTAGACACTTTTAATTATCTTAATCTTCATTTATTTTCCTCTAAGCACCATATTTATCGTTCATTCTTTTTGCTCTTTTTTGTCAGACACCATCTTTTTTATGCACCGAATTCGTCAGCTCTTTCCTAATCTAATTTTCATTTCCGCATTTTCGCTATCACTTTTGATTTTTAAGATACACGTCATTATCGATTAAGCAAATCATCCCCTCTTCGGAATATAATATCTCTTAATAACCAACAACAAAATGGACGAGATCTTTTCTCTCTGTCCGTTCGCGTGACTTGTGGTTAATCTGAGGAAATCCTGATTTGTAATTCTTTTTAAGCTAAAAATAAATAAAATAAATAAAAATAACGAAAAAGAAATCGGCCTTATTTTATCTTGGCTCGATAATTGTATTTTATATGCCGAACGCTCTCAAATAATGGATTCTTGTTCTGTGAGCTCATTTCGAAACAAATTTTCAATGTAGAAAGAAAAATGTCAACTTCTGATACATCTGAATTAGCTGCTGCTATTATTGAAAACAAACCTTAGGTCAACATTACTTATCTCTTTCTCTCCCTCCATCCCTTAAACCACCCTCACTTTCTCTCTATCTCTATCTTTCTCTCTCTCTCTCTCTCTCTACACACACACACACACACACACACACATATATATATATATATATTTTTTTTTTTTTCAAGGAAAGTATGTTGGGGACAGGTATTGCTGGCCTAATTTAAGACAATTAGCTGGGATCCGTCCCACCGGAATATATTCCAAATCTGGCTACTTTCTGTGCAAAGTGCGGTGGATATACATTTAATACAAAGTCATTGTACTCCTTATAATTACTGTCAGATTATTATCAATAACACTACCAAGAAAAACAGTGCTATACCAATCTAACAGCAAAACACATTTTGGGACATTCTACTTATGAAATAAGGAAATATATTTCGGGAAGGATTTGTAAAAATCGAAAAATATTGATTTGTTTTTACCATTTTATTATCGACACCGTGTAAAAGCAATCTCTGACTTTTTACAGAGTCATTAGACCTAGTTGCTTGTTTTAAAATGTCAAGTCTGAAATTGTCCGTATGTCATCGATACCTGTAGCCAGATAATTTCGCACGAACGCGGGTATCACCCAAGGCTCTATTCTGGGTCCTACGTTGTTTCTGATATTCATCAATGATATCCCCGACTTCATCAGTTCCCAACGAGCTATTTATGCAGATCACATTATCCTTTACGCCTGTCTCAGGAGCAAATCCGTCAGATCTGACAAAGTAAATCTGGCAGGTGCTCTTTAAAAGAACCTCTAATCAGTGCTTAATTGATGCAGGAAATGGCTTCTAAATTTGAACGCCTTCAAAACAAAGCTTCTTTCATTTAACTATCATAGATAACAAAGCCTATTCATCAGCATGCATAGCTGACGCTAGACTCCACTCTCTTGAAATGGAGCGACTACATCGAATCAATAGCTGCATCTACTGCAAGGAAAGTTGGGTCACTGTGCCGTGCCAGAAGATTTTTTCTCGTTGGAATCCATCTTGCGCATCATTTACAAATCTACATTTCGCCCGTGCATCAAATATTGTCGCCATATCTGGTCTGGTGCTCTTGCTGTACATCTCGAGATTCTTAACAATATCCAAAGAAGGATATGTAATATGGCAACAGTTCTTACGAGCTATTTTCCCTGGTGCCCTGAGTACACGAATTTTAACGTGCTACTAGATTGGCAATTAGGTCCCACCATTTTATTGCTGAAATAGCTAAATGCAACCTCCACTTTTACTCACATTTCCCACCTGCGAAACTCTCTTCCGTTTCCTTGCTTCCCTGATAACTACAACCTTCAAAATTTAAATGCAATACTAATCGCCATATGATGTCTTCTTGAATTTGGATTATCTTTTGTCCTTTCTTCAATTGTCCCTATTCTCAGTCTTTTACTTTTACTCCATGTAACTTTCTGCATAGTAGTGGCATTCCCGCCTTGCATGGGGTGAAATGATTAATAATTTAAAAAAAAATAACAACAAAAACCCAGATTTTTTGCTCATAAAAAACCACGGAATCCTACCGTCAATACAGTGAGTTCGCACCTCAACGCGCACATGTAATCGTGAGGTTATTTTCATTACGTGATGCTAAAATCTATTATACTCACAGTGGTATGATGTGAATCTGAATTCATTTCAGATGTCGGATCTGTAATGAAATAACAGTTACACTGCCTATGTTTCGTTTTTGTTGTGAATTCCGAGTTGAAATCCGGTACCAATAAATAACAAACGCCAGGAATGAATATATGAAAATAATGTATTAACGTAATAATACAAACTGGTAATGCAGGTTAGTAGTTCCAGGAATACGGGTTAGTAGCAAATATATATATACAGTCTTTGGTATTGAAGTATCGCTGTATGACTTCTTACTGAGTCTACGTGCTCGCTCACTGCGACTCCTACAACGCTGTTATCTTACCCTCACTCTTCAGGTTACCTACAACCTTTTATTCTGTCACTCTGGACTCCACTCGACTCATCGGTCTTGCTCTCTCGGGTCTTCACGTAGACGTAGTATATGTACACACTGGGTGAGTCCATTTGTGTAAAAGGGGGAGAACCCCTTCAGCAGCTTTTTTTTATGTTGTTTCCATGAAAATTGTCCAACGATTGTAAAAAGTATTCGGAATATTACACACATTTTCGGCAAGTTCCTTTACAACTGTTCCCAGATATTAAATGACTTATTCGTCACGAGGAGAAAAAAAAAACCTAGAATTTGTAACAGATATTGTTTTTCCATTCTACTCACACAAACGCAAGCAAACAAAGAGAGTGTGTGTTTCTAAAAATCTTGAATATCGTGTAAAGCTATTTTCAGAAGATGTTAAATCGCGGACTTTCTCAATATGGTGTAGAACAGTTAGCGATTCGCCAATGTATTCGATCTTGTTAACAACAGCGGGGAAAATAAAAAAAAGATTTTAAGCTATTGGGAAATATCAAGAGCTTGCTCAAAGATAAAAAATTAAAATAAGACAAATCAAAATTATGATTCAAATTATGATAGTGTCCATAAACATTAGAGCAATTGAACTGCTTTCAATGTCATTTGCAAGAAGTTTTTTAGGGTCGGCGAAAATTCTTTGGAGAGCGTTGAAGATATTCAGACACATGTCACTCATTTCCCTGTTGTGATCACCAAACACATAGATGTTACTAATAATAATAATAATAATAATAATAATAACAATGATATAATAGAAAAATCCTAGAGATTTGAGAAGGCGTGCTGTCAATCAAGCTCAGCATTTCACAAATCACCAGGGATACACATAAAAAAATATTAATAATTTTTATTGATTTGCTATAATAATAATGGCCGACTCTTCGTTTCCTTTTATACCCGTCAGTTAGTTTAACCTATTCCTGTTGCAGGCGCCTGCACAGTCATATTGTTTTTTTTTTGTTTTTTTTTGCAACGCCCACCCGTGGTTTTATACTGCATCGATATTAGGAGGAGTTTAGGTAGTTTCTGGCTTTGGTTGGTTTTTGTTTAACGGCATATCAACATCCCTATTGGTTATCAATGGCGAAGTCTAAATATTTTGAATGCAATTGTATGCTTCCATCTATACATAAAATGTATTGTTAGTAATACTACGTTAAATAGGTACTGGTGATAATTTCACTACTAATACGTATTGTTGGTAATCTTTTTTTTATATAAAAATGTATTGCTGTTATCTTTAGTATACAATGTATTTGTATACTTTTATAGGGTTTCGTTTTTATTTAAGGGTTCATTATTTGCTCATAGCTGGGACCTTAACAGGTGCTACCACAGTGATTTATGATGGACCAGAGAATAACAGTAATTAAGTTGTGGTTCCACCCTCCTCGAAACCTCGAATCTCCCGATCAGACGCCTGCTGCCAGATATAGTTTATCGTCATACCCAGGACTAAAATTGTTTCTGGGAGAGAGCATAAAATCTTGCGTAATTAACACATGTCAGCAAAGCCAGAGTTCGAATTCCAGTCGGGTTTGTTATATTCCCTTACGCGGATATATACCTTTAGAAAATGGGTATAATGATTGGAATTCGATCTCGGCACGCCATTTTCTCATTCCTAACAGTTTTTTTTCTCCGACCACCCGCACATGCAAGCTTACAGTATTCCTAAACGGTGACTCATCTAAATACTGAACAAGCTCAACCTCGTTTAACTTTGGTGATCGAATGAGAACCAATGTTTCAATATGATATGGCCGTAACTGTAAACGATACAAGGGGTTATATTCAAAGACTAGCAGCATGAGCCGGCGTTGCACGTGCTTGATTCAAAAATCGTACAATCGCTATCACTTGACTTAAAATATTTTTGCCCTTTCTTGCCTTTAAAGGAGTGCCCTTTGCCGTGCTGATGTTGCTACATGCCTTACTTCCTGCCTATCTCACACTGCGAATTTTTTCTAAGCTCTATACTAAACATTAAATCTGTTACGAAAAAAGAACTAAAAAAAAATGAATACAAAACGATCAGCTTTAAAAAAAGGACTCGTAACTGGAAAAAACGAATGAAAAAAGAATGTTAACAACAAATACTTTTTCACAACCAAACCCATTTCTGCGGAATCAGAATCAACGTTGAGTTTAAGCAAGCGAATGAGCCAATTGGAGTAAAGTGCCATGCAGATTTAAATTTCTCCCACTTGTGACGAATGCAGCTATCGATTCTTTTGCATGCTAGCATGCTAGTTAACATTCGTGTCAGTCAGCTGTTGGCTCTCACGCTGGCCAATTGAATCTTCCTGCCTATTCGTGGCAGCCAGCTATTGGCTCTCACTCTGGCCAGCAGAAAATGGCCGCAAACTATATGAAAACTGCCGTAGAAGCATGAAAAAAATCGATTATTTCCACTATCGATGGGAGTTGGGAAATGCAAGGTCGGTCTTGGCCTTTCCGCTAACTTGGAGCATGTGCATGTAAATTTTGGTGCAAATCCGTCGAAAATTGCGGCTGTGCATTCGTTACACACACACACACACACACACACACACACGTCCTGCCTTTTATAGATAGAGATTACAGCCAATAGCAGACATCATTGAAAAAGCTGAGTTCAATATAAGAAACTGAATAATTCAAAGGATAATGAGACTATTTTATTTCAGAACTTATTTATTATATTTTCTAATGTGCGTTTTAATAATATCGACGAACGATAGCGATCAGTTTCATTAGTAGAAGAAGTCGAGCCAAAATCAAATATTTATCCTCGAAATAATATTTGCCAGAAAACTCCACTGATAACCACTAGCAATGTCGTCAGTCGTAATTATTATGAACCGGTAATCAAGTTGGTTCTTTTCGTTTCCTTCCCGGAAAGGATAACGTTCGAAAGATATCTACTATTCAGTTTTTAAATATTGCATCTCCAGAAAGTCATTTATTCACTAATAATTTCATTAGAAAACAGTTCAAGGCAGATTAGAACAAACGTATCATCTGCATTTGAAGATCCTGTCATAATGTTTCAAATATTTGCAACCAGATAAGGCGACAGTATACACAAACAAACGATCTGCCTTACTGCTTGTATTTACTAAGTTTTGTATTGACACAAGGCTACAAATAAGGAGCATCAATAATAAGGTTCTCCATGACTACCTCGCGAAATATTAATATATTATTTACAATTTGACTATTTTCCTCATCTTTTTTTTTTTTTGCTATCACCGCGTTTCGGCTGTTTTGCCCTTCAGCCTTCATCAGGTTCATATCGATCTGGGTAACCTTTATTTAATCTACGGTGTTAGACTCCCCATGTTTAGGGATATCTCCTCTAGTTCTTAATTTGAGTATTGCTCAGTTACTGCTCGCCTCTTCCCCCTGAGTACGCACTGCCGGGCCCAGGGAAAGAAATCACAATTATTATGTCACTAAATACACGAACCAACACCAGAACAATTCTCTAATGGTGAATTTGGAGCTTTAAACCTAAGCGAATTAGTACTGCTGACACTTGTTATGCTTGATTGCTGCTGTTGCTGCTGCTTCTGCCGGGAATTTGCAGTCATTTTCCCTTCTTTCTTTATTTACATATTTATATGCTAAGCCTACTAAAGAGATCCTTATAGTGTGGCATATGCGCTGACTTTTTCAGGCGTCTAACTCTCTAGATTCTTCCTACTTCGGTATTTTCTCTTGATCCTATGACTACTTTCTTCCGTCTATACATGAGCAGCCATGCCTGACTACATTGTCCACGTTTTTCGATGTCCCTCCAGAATTAGTTCAGGAAACAAAGGGAGATAGATTTTGTAAATAATTAGGATGGGCCCTGTAGTCAAACGTTAAATTATTCAAAATCTCTATTGTCTTCCAGTGAAAATTTCTAGAATGTGAAGTCATTCTTGACATTTTTTCATTCAGACTAAAATCCTAATATCTGTTGTTAATATCAAACGTTTCGATCCTTGTTTTCTTCCGGTTTTCTTCAGGTCTATCCAGATTACCGTTATTATATTACATAACCTCGATAGATATAAACTCCGGTAAGGAAATAATGCATGACGTCCAAACTGTTCAAAAAAGTCTAAACAACCAACTATCAGGTCATCCCATAAGTTCTGTCCGAATTTTAACTTTTTGTTAAAATGAACGAAATTTAAAGAGTATTTTATGATGTCTAATGGAGCTAACATTATTTTTATGTTTAGATGCATTTAAACTGATCAAATTTTATTTCAGAGAACAATAAAATTAAATTTTGTTTGATTTAAACCCTGCTAACATGGAAGTACCCAAGAATCATTTGAGGCACATAATGCTTTATGAGTTCAAGAAAGGAAACTCAGCAGCCGAAGCGGCTAGAAACCATTCAACTGTTCATCGTCGTCTTCAACAACTTGGAAAAGTTCCTAAACTTAGAAAATGGGTGCCTCATGAATTGTCTGAAAACAACCTCAAATCCCGAGTTGACATCTGCTCTTCTCTCCATTGTCGCCAACTTGTTTCACCTTTATTGGATAGACTTGTGACTGGCGACGAAAAATGGATCTTTTATCGAAATGTTACGCGTCGTAGACAGTGGCTTGGTAAAGAGGAAGGACCCCAGCCACAGCCGAGAAGGGAACTTCATGGGCAAAAGTTTCTTCTTTCAATCTGGTGGGATCGCCAAGTAATAATCCACTTTGAATTCTTACCACCTAATGTAACAATTAATGCTCAAATATACTGTCAGCAATTAGAGCGTTTGAACCAAGCTTTGAGGAAAACAGACCTGCTCTAGTGAATCGAAAAGAGGTGATGTTTCATCAGGACAATGTGAGACCCCACACAGCAAGAATCACGTTACAAAAAATCGAAGAAAATTCCTCACCCACCTTATTCTCCCGATCTTGCTCCTTCAGACTACCATTTGTTTCGTAGCTTACATAATCATTTGGAAGAAACAGCTTTTGTAACACAGGAAGAGTTTAAAACTGACATTTGTGAGTTCTTCGAATCAAAGCCAAAATAATTTTACAGTAATGGAATTAGTAAGCTTGTTAATAGATGGAAGGAAGTCATAGATAATCAGGGAAAATACATTGTTGATTGAATCTGTAATTAAATGTAACATTTGGTCACTTGTTTTCTTTATTCAAAATTCGGACAGAACTTATGGGATGACCTGATATATAAAACCTTTTTCTCGGATCGATGATTAAATATGGCTTCTGGTTTATGTGTCCTGTGGCTTTTAAGGAGAAGACTGTATTTCGTCGTATCTTGCAGACTGGCGATACAGAATGAATACTAAATGAATCAAATAACAAAAGTCATATCAATAGCTTACCCCAAAAAGCAACTACAACTAAAATGGATAGTATATATATATAGCAAGTAGACAGTGAATGATCTCAGCTCGGCTTTTTCTCTTGGCCGACGATCACCAATCGTTTCGGTTCACAATGAAAGACTCTAGACATTGAATGTTAACTATTTTTATTACTTATGTATATTATGAAACTATCAAGTCGGGTTAGCACCCTCCTCACTTGGGAGCCGTTTCGGACGCGAAAGAGAATACGTCTACATCACTTGATGGGTAAGAAACAAACATTTTATGCTATCTCTTTTTCACACTAGCTCAGCCAACTAAAATTGACTTGGCTTATGATTCGCATCTGACCCCATCTGTCAACCTCCGGAATACAGAGCCAAGATACACTGTTTATAAAAATAATAGTCTGCTAAACTATTATTTAGAACATATAACCCAAAGAGAAAATAATGATATAATGGAGATTCTGATTTTCCACACTACTTTCAAGAAGATGCTAAGAAGGAGACTCTCATCGATAAAAAAAACCCAGCGATAGCATTTATTGCAAAAACATTAAGAGAAACATTTTATAAATTTCAACCGACAGTAACGCTAAGAATTCGGTCAGTGAACGTCTAACGCTTGCTATATAGAAAGGGTTACCATTACAATCACATTTTAAGGAATTTAAAAATGAACCATTATTTTACTCTTTGGATTATCTATGGATAGGTAGTCTTTTTATTTCGTAGTGTTTAGTTATTACTCGTCATGTTTCCACTGAGTCTAACTCTGTACCAAATAATTTCTACTTTTACCAACACTGAGTTGGTGCATTGTCTCATAATTACAGAACAATTTTCGGCAGATCTTTTCTCTATTTCTCTTTCAATAGCTCTTTTAATTCGCACGACTAATGCTGAATTCTGCATTAGCTTATTTGGCCATTGTTAAGATCATTATCAAAACACTTTGTTTATTCACAAAATCATATCCAAAACATTCCTTATTGCTTTTTAAGTAATTCATTTTTCCCACCGTCGATAACCCGATTCCTGACATTACATAGACTGTTCTTGGGTCTCCAGATTATAGAGTTGTATCTGTTTCAACAACAGTGATAAATCCTTTGCCAAATTTATATGTGACAAAATTCAGTCGATGTCGCTTCCCGTCTGTATTCAGACATTTTGACACCCATATGGCTGGGCGTTTCTGCAGGGCGAAATTCTCATGAATTATAAATCCAACGTGTTCACTTCGATTCCTTTAATCCTGATGCGTCGAACTGCAAAAATTAGGTCATGAAGATCATCAATAATTTAGAAGTTGACACTGCTAACCGTTATACACAATGTGCCTTAAAATCTTCATGAACGAAATACGAAGAGCACTTCATTCCGATTGCATATTATGGTCCTTTATCACGCCATGTTCGCATTATACTATCATGATTTTCTTTGAATATCTCTTCTTCAGGATCTTCTTGACAGGTCGTAATTCAGCATTTTAAAATATCAAGCTGTCCGTTAAACAAAAATAGGTTTTAAAACAATAAATAAGACAACGAACATTAGAATATAAAAGAAAAATGAGTACCGTTCGTATCCGAGAATGACTGTCACGCATAGGCGTATGTGTTTGTTCAACACAATCTGTAAAACTCTCTTGGTTAAAGCGTATAAATTTTGATCACCAATTTAAACAAGACTAGTACAGTAGAACCATCGCTCACGATGACATGTAACTTCACGCTCGCACAGACATCGATGCCTTCATAACAGTTTCGTTTACCTGATTTCATTCTAACATATGGTTGGGGCAAGCCGTGGCTTGAATTCCAAACGTTTCCCAGTGATGTCGTATGCTTAACTCGGCCTTGCAATTATTGACAAGTCAGCTAGTTCAAAATCAACCATAACGAGATTCGAACCAGAGTCATATGGTTGGAAGAGAAAAGTTCTCACCATTCTTTCTTTTTATGTGACATGTAGCCGATCATGGATCTCCACCTCCCTCTAACCCTTACAGCTTTCAACAAGTTCCCTCCGTCTGATTCTTCCTCCAGACCACGTTCTGTCATCCACTTGCTTAAGCCTGCCAGGTACGTCACGCGTTGTTTTCCCTTGTCTCTCTTTCTCTATTCTTTTCTTTGTTACCAAGACCAGAGTAAAGTCTCAGGTTATATGAAGTTCGGCTGGCCAGGTGATTTTCATAAAACTTATATAAATTGTGATGAGATCGCTCATGTCCTGAAGGGACACGACATAGAAGAATACGAACCTATTTAACATGGATGTGAGAGGTGGGAGACAAAAGAATGGTACGAATTTTTAAGTGCCTCAGAGAAACAAAAATAGGAAGATGTGGAGAGGCAAGATTACCTCGGTCCTAAACGGACATGACACCTAAAAAAAAGGTCTAGTTATATTGAGGATATAATGTAGATAGTGTGTTACATGTATGTATTTATATAATGTCTTCATTTTCAAAACACGGTCAGGATACTGTGTCCATGTCCATAGTTGATATTTTTGAGTGTTGCTTTTTCGTTTTTTTAATAAGGCTTCTATTATTTTTAGCCTTTTTTGCATGTAAATGATGCTATTATATTTGTGCTATCAACAAGTATGTTATGAATAGGGCCCGATAGGTCTCCTTGAATATTTAAATGAGATCTAATTGAGCTATGGTCAGAAAGGTGTAGAGTGAGTCTTCGTGTCAAACACGTTGTAGTGTTATCTATCTATCTATCTATCTATCTATCTATCTACACACACACACACACACACACACACACACACATATATATATATATATATGTGTGTGTAATATAGAAACGAATGTAATATAAAAACGAATTATTTTGCAAGACACGCTTGTTAGCCACAACGCTAGAATGAGAAGTAAATCGTGTCTGTAGTATCACTGTACAAATCTTTTCCTCGGCGATATTGATTTTTCTTACGCCCACGACATACTTGCGTACCCCGGCCTGTCGACTTACCACCCTTTTCGAGACTATTAACTCGTTCCGCCCACGCTTCTAATATCCAACCGGACGCATGCTCGCCGTTAAAAAAACAAAACAAACCAAAAAACTTGTAATTTCGCGCTTGCTAAACAATGTGGCGACTCTGGATTCAGACATACAAGAATTTATCAACATCGAACCAAGCTATTACGCTACTAGAGATTACTGAGGTTATTTACATCGGAATTAAAAACTAAAACTTACAGATTTTTAGCGCAATATAATTCCTGGTATGGTTTTAAAGAAAGTGAAACGTATATATATATAGTGCTGTTCGATAATAGTGACCCACCTGAGTATTTTACTAAAAATATTTTTTGTCTATTGTTTTTTGGTGTTAAAATAATTTTTAATCTTATTAATATAAGACCGACCACCTAGGAAAAAAGTTTATTCACCCTAAGGTATTCTATCGATAATTATAAATTTGGACATAAATGAAATTCAGGAAAAAACTCTGTGCAAAAACAGTGACTCAGATATCGCATTCTAAGAATTAAACTGGTAAATTTAAAGAAAAACACAACTATACTTAAACATGAAAACACAAAAAAAACTAAAAAATTCTTGAAGCTATATACATAAAACAGTTGAAACCTAACCTGAACAAAATAAACTACGAAATCTCCAAAATATTCTTAAATGCCTATAATTTATAACAGAAGCCGTTGGTTTATACCAACGACTTCCCATACTTAATACTTCTCGTTTTCACTCTCGCGTGGTTATGTGTGACGTCATGAACTGCGATGCGATTTTCCTTTGCGCGTCTCGTATACACGAGTTAGTCGTTGCTTTGAAATTTTTCATGAAACAAAAACAGACTATCATTATTGTTTCGCCCGTGTATTGGATGCTATATTGAAAAGTAATTGCCATCTTTGAAAATGGTTTATGTAAGCCGAAAGCATAGATTGGATTTAAACATGTTTCAATATGGTGATTTTCTTTCGTCTTTCAATGATAATGTTATTAAGCTTATCAGACAATATGAAAAGAACTTCATTTAAATAAACAGACAAAACTTGTCTATATTATTTAATGAAACATGCATTAATGAAAAATTGATGCCTAAATATACACAATATATATATATATATATATATATATATATATATATATATATATATATATATAGATATGATTTGCTTCATATATACATAAATTTAGATAGACAGACAGACAGACAGATAGACAAATAGATATTTATATATTCAATTATTCAGTTTAAAGAAAGTTTACAGTAGAAAACGCTAGGTTGCCATGTAGACCAGGCAACATTTGTCATTCGGGTATACTTGTGGCTAGACTGTCTTCAAAGTTTAATGTGTGTAGCAGTGTGTCAACTGATAAGTGTTCTCTTTAACAATGGCAGGATATTCCTATTGTGAGTAAACATCTATGATTTTTTACATACGACCGTGCGAATGGTGATGAACGCCTAGCTCTACGGCTCATATGTAAAAATCATCTCTACCTGCTCACGATATTGAGTGTAAGGCCTTGTGGGAAGATGAATGTAGGCATAACGTCGCAATTAGTAGAGGTCACTCCAAACCGCATGATGTTGACTGAATATATTATTTAACTCTTTCGCAATCCTCTAAACTGCCCTCGGATTGACACCCAAACATTCTGAAATGTTCGCATTAGAGCTTCCGGTGCGAATGTCAAGCTGTATACCAGGCCGTTGCCAAATTTCTGGCGGAGTGAATTTTGTCATAGTACTTTTTTGCTCACAGAATGTGACCAACTGACCCTACTGTACTGTGCAGTCAACAAAATCAAAATCAAAAAACGCGCATGCGCAAAATTAAAAATCTAAAATGGCTATAATTTATTCATCGTACCTTGTATATATATATAAAAATTGCGGATGAGAAAGTGAGAAGGATTGAGGTATATATATATGTCTGACGATCGCGAAAGCGTGAAACCCAGGGTCACAAACTCACATCTATCCAACCAAATATGTTAGCTCTATCTCTGATATTGAGCGCTTTCTAATATGTACCGCGCATATAATATATAAATAATTATACATATATATATTTATTTATATTTATATACACACACACACACACACACACACACACACACACACACACACACACATATATATATATATATATATATATATATATATATATATATATATATATATATATATATATATATATATATATATATATATATATATATATTATAACAAATTAGGAAAAAGTTTTTCGTGACTCGTTTCATCCGTTAGGATTTCATCGGACTGGGCTTTGTTGATGTCGATACGTTTACACATGCACACGAAACAATAGATTTAAAATTTTTAAAAGAATATCTTTGAAAGAACTGTTTTCAATTTGTCATTTCTATTTTATAAATACTGTTTGTTGATATATAAAAATTATACAAATTATATATCGTTATACCACACACACACACACACACATATATATATATATATATATATATATATATATATATATATATATATATATATATACCAATCAAGGCTAGAGAACCCACCCGGTCAGTGGTCTAACGGTGAGAAAAGATGGTTCATAGTATTCTAAGTGTATGTCCAGGCGAACACAATGACCTTGGCTCGAATTTGAGCTCGACAGACCAATTCTTCTTTACCCACTAATAACCGCTACCTGAGCACGGATAACATAAATTTTAACGAAAGTTAATTGAATGACAAACTGAAATAATAAAAAAAAAACCTCCTCTATTACATGTTTCATCTCTGGAAAGGATATTTTTTTCAGATTAATAATGTTTTTTAACGATGCAATCATTATTATACGCATATATTTATCGGGTAACAAAATTGAGTTATCCTTTTACATCGAGAAACATCGAAAATACTGAGGCACTTAAATTTAAATTTAATTGTTTTTTCTTTTTTAAATTTAAGTTTGAATCGAAGAGTCCTTGTATCTTCGGTATTGCTCGATTTCACTCCGTAAAATACATGTTTGGTGATTTGCCACACATCATCAGCGATTTTTTTTAGCTGAAGTTTATTAGGGATTTCGGGACTTTCAAATTCATACCTCCTCTTTAACAGATAGTGATCGAGTGTCAACTTGTGTACCATCCTTCAGCTATAAATTTCCTCATTGTTAATCACACACTGCGATTCCTCTTGGAAATGTATTGTCCAATCATGTAAAATTTTAACTGACGTTATAATTCATGTTTCCATTTTGTCATTTAATTAACTATATATATATATATATATATATATATATATATATATATATATGTATCGATAGATAGATAGATAGATAGATAGATAGATAGATAGATAACACTACAACGTGTTTGACACGAAGACTCACTCTACACCTTTCTGACCATAGCTCAATTAGATCTCATTTAAATATTCAAGGAGACCTACCGGCCCTATTCGTAACATACGTGTTGATAGCACAAATATAATAGCATCATTTACATGCAAAAAAAGGTTAAAAATAATAGAAGCCTTATTAAAAAAAACGAAAAAGCAACACTCAAAAATATCAACTATGGACATGGACACAGTATCCTGACCGTGTTTTGAAAATGAAAACATTATATAAATACATACATGTTACACACCATTTCTTGTTAACAGTTAATATATTTGAAACTTAAAAATGACTAAATGTGTATCCGAAACCGCTCGGAAAAATGAATATTCGGACAGTTTTTATGTAATTTATCATCTGAAAAAAATATAGATCATATGAGAATTTGTATAAAAATAAACTAAAACAAAGCACTTTAACTGTCGTATTAAATGAAATGTGCTTATTTTGGGGAAAAAAATTTTGAAAACATTTTTCCACATAATCTCCTTTATAAATATTGCACTAACTTCGTTAATCAGTAATAATTAAGAAATCATACATTATACAGTGACAATCTCCGATAAAAAATCGTGTTTTGAATACCAGTGGGTGTAATTATATCTAACTGAAAGCTGCTTCATATGCACTTTCAAGATGTAAACCATTTTGCCTGACAGTCACTCACTGCTTTCTGCAGCCAGGAAAATATGGTTCATGGTTGGGAAGGTCTAACTTCTGCTGTCATACCATAATCTGCATTTGACCTTGTGCTCCAACAAGCAACTCTGGGATATTTGTGTGATTAAATATTAAGAACTTTTTCCTTAAAATTAACAAATGATCGCATGACTAGTTCAACGATTTCTATTGAAACATAAAGTCAGCCTTGCGAATTTAATCGGATACATTGCAAATCAGAATATATTGTTTAGGATATATATATATATATATATATATATATATATATATATATATATATATATATATGAGTAAAAAAAATAACCTTGAGTAGATTTCAATGACATCTTCCCATTTTTTTATCTGAGTAAAAATTAGTTTTAATAAGTAAATTTATTTCCCTTCCGCTACGGTTTAGTCCCAAAAACTAAAATCTAATGCTGTAGTTTTAAAGGATATTTCTTATTGTATGTACCGTTTTACCTTTCAGGATATTAGCGATCATAATTCTCCATAAATTCTTTTCCTTTGTAGCTCTTAATAAATGTTGACTTTTTGTTATTTCTCCTAAAAGTTATTTCGTGATCCATTTACTCAAGTTCTCTATGTGAGGTTATGCGTGTGTTTTACGCCGTCTTTCTTACTTTTAATTTGTCTTGTTCGTGTCAAATTTTTCAAGTCTTCTTTTTTCATTGTGTGCATATAACGATGAGTTATTTTTGAACAGTCTCTTTCTGATTCTAAGTATAAGTGTCCTTGTTGTTTCAATTTTCTATAAAACTTCGTCGTTGTCCACATGTTCGGTCTCTGGTATTCTCAGCATCCTCCTGTAGATCCACATCTCTGTGGTTTCAACTCTCTTCTTCATTTGTGAGGTGAATGTCCAGCATCCACTACCATATAGCAGGACTTATATTACATAAAAGTTCTGTACTCTGTTCTTTGATTATAACGAATTTTTTCTGTTTCTTAATACTTTGCTTAGATTTTGGAAAGGCATCTTTCTCTGTTCCATTGAGCCTTCAGATTTCACTGCCACAATTTCTGCTCCCTGATAAATATTTGGAATTTTTATTTGTTAGATTTTAGTATCTCCAATTTTAATTTGCATGTTGGTCTATTTCTTTTGCCATCAACCATGAATTCAACCTTTTTGCAATTGATGTTTAATCCTTTTTTCACGCTATCCTACACAACATTCTTGTAATTCCCTTTCAGTGTTTGCTATCAACGTTTTGTCATCTGCATATATTATGTTGCTAAGATGGTAAATAGTAGGATTTCTTATTCTTTCAGAATGGCCTAATTATATAAGTTAAATAGGTCCGGTGAGAAGACACATACTTGTCTTACATGCCTTTCTATTTTAACATATTTACATAAGAGGTTGTGTTTGATTCTTTGGAAGTTCCGCACTAATATGTATATCAACCTGAATTTGAGAGAGCGTGCAAATCTCAGAAACAGAGGAGATTCTGGCCGATACCGTAATAGCATGTTCGTTTACAATCTTATTACACCAGTAATTATAGACTGAAATGAATTCAAATTCAATTATGAATTATGCGGTACTGCCAAGAAACCATACTCATCTCTTACTTTCGCGTACGGACACACAACCATACGAACGCCTGCTTATATATATAAATACATATATATATATATATATATATATATATATATATATATATATATATATATATATATATATATAGATAGATATGGTTCAAAATTTTGTCTCTATATATATGTTTATATAAATAAAATGCATATATATACATAAATGCATTTATAAACACATATATATATACATATATTATGAAATATATAATTTCGAGGGAATTATATTTATGGGTAAAACTGCTTAATATCAGGGATAGAGTGAGTATATCTATCTATCTATCTATCTATATCTCTTTATATATATATATATATATATATATATATATATATATTAGATTGAACAATGAGGTTAACAAAGCGTAAACGCAATCTTTATATAAAATAGACGGTCGCTACTAGATTTTAATGTGAGTGTCCTCACTGTTATATATATATATATATATATATATATATATACTATGTGGATAAAGGCGTTGGCTAGATCCAGTGATTGACCAAAAGAGTTGTGAGTTCAATACCTGGTTACGGCAGTGGAGAAAATGGGGAGTTGAATTAACAGGAGATAACTGATAACTGACATCCATTAGACATGGCAATACCCCAGCGAGCGAAATAAAGGCGTCAGTCCGACATTCCAACCACCTTAAGACGGCCGGAGCGTAGAACGGCCGAAACGCTTTTATAAATATGGCAACGGTCCTCTGAATAATATAAATCGTGTACATAATTCTTAATCTCAGAAATATAGAGAGAGACGAGAATGATTCGATTCTGTGGAAGTGGCATAGCATCGTCCAATTGTAAATGTTTGAACTGGGGAATCTAAAGAATGGAACTGACCTAAACATATCTATATGTCTATCATTCGTCCACTCTTATACAATTGCTGGCATATATGATTCGGTGTCCCTGCTATTTACTTTGAGCTCCTAGATAAAATCCAATGAGGAGTCAGCAATATTATTGCTCCTGAGCTGGCCGCTCGCCTTCAGTCCTTTTCCCATCGCAGTAAGATTATATCTCTGTGACTTTTCTGTAAATACTTGGTATTTTTAGAAAATTGGTAATTGGTTAGATGAGCTCTGCATTATGTTACCTAGAATTTTTTAAAGTGCAGTACTAGACTATCGTCCAGATTTCCTCAATTTTCAGTTGATCTGGCTATATATAGCCGTAAGTTTTATGCTAACAATTTTCCTTACCTGAACTTCTCGCTTGTGTTCCATGCTTTCCAGCCAACTTTTATCTGCAAAAAGTAAATGCAGTCCTGATTATTCTTTCCTCCTCCTGCTCATTATTATTGTTTCTGTTCCTAATTCTTCCACGACCTGTAACCCCTTATGTCTAAGTGTCTTTACTCTCTTGTGTGTGGTGATATCCCTCACCCCCCCCCAAAAAAAAAAAATGTGACATTGAAAGAGAATTGGCAAGAGTTGGCAATAAGTTTACAGATTTGCATTAGTCGGAAAGAAGCTTCAAACTGGAAAATAACACGAAATGTAAAATTCGAAGACTCCTGATTTGCCGACATAATTTAGAATCTGACAACGCAGGAAGAATATTCTTTACCAATATGGTTCGTTTGTGTTGTAGAGTAGTTTTCACAGTGGAGGTTTGTATTTTATTAAGTCGGTCCTAAATTAGGTTCGACGTACAAAATGTTAGGAACTTGAAATAATAGTTAATGACGCAGCAATCTAGTTGTGGAGCGCATACTTTAGTGTCCGACATCGACTGACTCACACAACTGACTGAGCCACCACTGGCGACTGCTACTACTACTTATTATGTGTGGGAGAGTCTATTAATAATAGAATAGGTATGTTCCGGTATAACAGTTTGCCAGACTATTTAAAAGTTATTCAAAGAAAAGTTAAGCCCTTCAAGTATTTCTTTAATAAAGATTTTTTAATTAACAAGGAACAAAAAAAAAAATGAATAAATGTTAAACATTATTGTACATGTGTTTTTCTATCCATGTTATTTTATTATTTGATTCGTGAAAATATGAATAGAAAAAGGAACAAAATTCGATAAATAAAAATGACTAATTTCATAAGATCCATTTTCGAAGTAAAAGAGGCAATTTTTTGCGGAAAATTACACATTGTCTCGTCCTCAAAAATATCGACCTATCAGGCGAGTTAACGAAGTCTTATTGATTTTGCTGCCGGAGAAATATTCTTCGGGCGCAATTACAATTTTTCTCTGCAATATTTGTTGGAAATATTCATTTAGATTGTTTTTTTTTTTGTTTTTTTGGCGAACGGGGTCAATAAACTGAAGCTGTTAGAATCGGAACGACGAAAAAGATTTTATTATATTCAAGAATGCAAGTATTTAAAGAAAATATCTTATGTGCTTCAAGATAAACCCTTACACGACAGAAAACGTTTGCACGCCAAAGAGAAAAAAACTAAAGATGGGAAGATTACTTTTTTAAAAGTTCATTTTCATGTATATTTTTGCTTTATTTATATATATATATATATATATAATAGCTATTACTCGTATTCGAAGATACCTGTCCACTGCCTATATATGTTCTTTTTTTTTATTTATATATATATATATATATATATATATATATATATATATATATATATATATATATATATATATATATATATATATATAAAGAAAGAACAGTAAGATATATAATCCAGTGTTCTTATAGATATAAAGTAATGTAAATTTACAGAAGGCTTAATGTTATAAATTAATTGATTTAGAATATGTTTTTTTCGCTACACAATTCTAACCATGTTTCAAAAATGGAAGTTAAAGGCTTAGAATTTAATTTTGTAATTAAATTAAAGACATTAGTTCCATTGTCTTTAATTTAATTACAAAATTAAATTCTAAAGGTCGTAGCTTCCATTTTTGAAACATGGTTAAAACTGTGTAATGAAAAAAAAAAAAAACTATTTTACTTCAATTAATTTATAATATATATATATATATATATATATATATATATATATATATATATATATATATATATAACGGTTAGAGTTGTTCCCTGGTGTAAATGGTAGTGACTGTTATAATAAAAAATTCTTTTTGAAGGTCTTCAACTAAGAAATTCCAACGAAAGGCTGGCAACGTTTCATCTGTGAGAAAGGCGTTGCTACGTGGACAATGATTAATCGCCTACAATTTCGCCTAATCGCCTTTGAAATCTTTCAAAGTTGGATAGGAAGGGTTTTTGTAAGGTTAGAGTCTGTCGGTAGGAGCCAGTGACTTGATGGTGCACTGCAAGGAACTGATACTTCTTCCATCATATTTAGCGATGGCACGAATGTGTGAGTTCTACTTGAGGTCTCCATTAAAATTTAGTCACCACCATTCATTCTTGGTAAGAAACCTCAAAGACCGTGATACCGTCTTTGATCAGTACTCTGATTATTTAGCCAAGAAAATCATATATATTTTACATCATTTCTGACATATCCCTACATTTATACACAATACCTAAGTCTATTCACTATAATTGCAGTCTGCTAAATTAGGGTCTCAATGAAGTTCCTAAAACGATTGCATTCTTGGTTTTTTATTTATATTCACCATGACGCCTCCGATATATATATATATACACACACACACACACACACACACACACACACACACACATATATATATATATATATATATATATATATATATATATATATATATATATATATATATATATATATATATATACACACACACACACACACACACACCTCACACTCACACTCTGGCAGGGAGGAGTAATGAATAGCGGCTTGGATTGTGGAATAGTAGAGCCGAGTTCGAATTCCAGTCAAAGCCATTACATTCACTTACGTGCTAATACCCTTGGGAAAGGTATGTATCCTCTTCTTCACTCTCCAGCTATGGGTAAAATAGCAGGGCAGACTGCCTTGGATGGCAACTGGTCTACGAGAAGGACAACTGTGAATCCCAAGCCTGTGGAGGATCGTCTGGGGACCTTCAAAAAGCGTGGATGGTTCAATACAAAACCTTCACCACTATCATCAAATCACATCTGCTGGTGTCGGGCTGTTGGTCACTAGGAACTGAGCTGCTTGACCCTCATACGTCGAATACAACGGGAGAGTTGAATATATATATAGGATGTCCTATAATGATGAGATACATTTTAAAACAAAGTATCCCTAGAGATATGGCAGCCATTTCAGTTGATTTGCTAAGCCGTACAGTGTTTGAAATGAGAGAGGGAGATCGTGCTTATTGACAATCTCACGGCTGTAATATTCAAAGCTTAGACAACATGTTCAACTCTTGTATATCAGTTATGTAATAAATGTATTTGATACTCTATGTCATTTTTATAATACACACTACATGCATTTAAAATATACCACCTTTACATACATACATATACATACACACACACACACACATATATATATATATGTGTGTGTGTGTGTGTGTGTGTGTGAAAATATAGAAAATAGGAAAGAAGTTTCAGAATAAATAAAAAATAAAATAAGAAAATAAAAAATAAATAAATCTCCATAGACGCTTAATCAGACTATGCGATGTCTTTTTCCGCTTTAAATTTAAACACCCCAACCTTAGCCTGACTTGACATCTGTGAATGTAACTGAGATATTGATACAAATTATTAACACCTTAAGCCCCTTTTTCTTTAAACAATTGCTCTAGCCGTTACCATAGAAATTTTGATTTTAATAATTGTTGTGTATGATACACCTAATTTACATAAGCGGACTACCGACCATATAAATATGGGTTGGTACCGGAAGACGGGGAAGATAGTAGAGATTAAGAAATTGAATCCAGAGACTCTGCCCGACTGCGATTTAGTCAACCCATTATGCAGGAACAGTCTTCCCAAGAATATACCAAACTAACTGTAAATATTGTGTACCTATTCTTTGTTTCAATACATTTTGTTAACGTACATTTTGTGTTGTATTATTCCATGCTTATTTAAGCTTCAACAATAATGAATACGCTTATAAAACACGTAAATTTCAGAAATAAGTTATTCAAAAAAAAATTCGCTTTAAGATGGAACAGAGCTTAGTACTTTAATTCAATTTAATTCTAATTATTATATTGAAGTTTTCGGCTCTTGTTTTGAAACATGAGAACTCATGTAGCGTGTTGGAATCATATTTTTAAATAAATAATTATATATATATATATATATATATATATATATATAGAGAGAGAGAGAGAGAGAGAGGCTACGTTAGGCGAGAATAATTTATGCAAATTTTATTCTTTAGCAGTGAAAATAAGTTATTTTTACAGAATTTACTAGACATATACTTACATTAAAACATAGATACTGATGTTTTACTTTATCACCAAGACACTCAAGTCGATATCCTATAAAAAAGTTGACAGATATTGTCTATTCAGATGACCTAGCTAGTGCGGCAGATAACATTACCAATGTCACAGCTCACCTAAATCATCTAGAAAATGCTGCTAACGATCTTGGACACTAAAACTGAATTCATAAACTTCAACCAGTAAGGCTCAATACAAAATGTCTCCGATGATACAATAAAATCTGCCGAATATTTTATATACCTAGTAAGCGAAATAAATTCTACTGAAAAGGATGTAAAAATTCGCGTAGCTCAAGTCTGGGTGACCTTGAATAAAATGGATGTAATCAGGAAATCTTATCTACCAGTCATCCTCAAACGAGCCACTTTTGAGCCACTGTAGAAGTAGTGTCAATATACAGTGCTGTTCGATAAAAGTGACTCACCTGATTTTCTTTATTAAATGTTCTCTTCTCCGATGAAACGAAAGTTGAATTAAATTCAAAGGATAAGCGATCTAAAATCCAAAGAAAAAGCTTTGAAAGCTCTTTGAATTTAGCAGTAACTACTGTCAAGCACCCGTTCAGTATAATGTTCTGGGGATGCTTTTCTTTTCATGGAACTGGTTTCTTAAAACCTATTGAAAAAGACACTCAGGAGCGAGCAGTACAAGAGAATTTTAGAGTCTTGTCGGATCCCTTCTGCTGAAAGGGTAAAATCGACCCCACCAAGCTTATTTTATGCAAGATAATGCCCTTGTCACAAATGAAAATTGATAAAGGAATACTTTGATGAGAAGCAGGTGAGTGTTATGGCATGGGCACTCAATCCTCTTCTTCAACCCCATAGGCAACTTATGGAGTATTATAAAGTACAGGCTCTCAAGAAAAGCAGCTGAGCAACATGCTCCATAAGTTTCTAAGGATGCTATATATATATATATATATATATATATATATATATATATATATATATATATATATATAGTTTCTTTAGCTGAAACGAATTGCTAAAGAGACGTTTCGACTTTGGGAAACGATTTCCATTATGAACGATTAACAGAATTTTGGGTATGGCGAAAAAGATGAGGACAATAGTCCGAATAATGTAATTAATGTACATAATACCTCATCTCAGAAATATAGACATACACGTACACGTTGTGTATGTTAATATATACAATGTGTGCGTGTATATAATAGGTGTTTCACTAGTATATATTTAAGTAAGGGTTCAGTTCATAATAAACAGTATTAGCAAAATTTACCGGCTTGAATGTCCTCGAAATCTCAAAGAAAATATGTGTTCACCGACAGGAATAGAACCTGCATACTACAGGGAACCGCCATATAGCCTGATGTGCTATACCATTTAGCTACAGAGGAAGCGTCTAGTTCAAAAACAGTAATTTCACCTTGCTAACCAGAAGCTTCATCTGTAGCTAAATGGCATAGCACGTCAGGCTATATGGTGTTCCCTTGTAGGATAGAGTTCAATTCCTGTCGGAGGGCGCATATTTTCTTTCAAATTTCTCGGGCAATCAGGCCGGTAAATGTTGTTAATACTGTTTATTATCAACAGAACATTTACTTAAATATTTGTATCTATAAAAATAAAGTATAAACAATATATATATATATATATATATATATATATATATATATATATATATATATATATATATATATATATATATATATAGTGGTAAATATACACATACATATGCAAAATATAGATGCATACAAGTATATTTTTGAATAAAAATTCCAAGAGGATAGAATCCAGATAGAACTCAATGTCCAGGACAGAGTAAGGATATAATAAAAAGGCTTAAACACTAATATTCCATGGTCATAATTTATTCCATTGGAATCGTAAATACGATCCAATTCATCAGACTTACAAATTCAAAAAAAAAAACAGAAAAACAACTCCGGAAATAAAAATAGAATTTATATATATATATATATATATATATATATATATATATATAGAGAGAGAGAGAGAGAGAGAGAGAGAGAGACAGACAGACAGACAGACAGACAGATAGACAGACAACAGATAGATTTATTTAATTTCTTTCCTTTTCAAAGAATCCTCAATTTATGATGCGTTTTCTGTATCATTTATTTCTTCTCCATTGTCAATCATTCTGTTTTCGGACAAAAACTAATCGAAACATTCAATTTCCTTCCTAGATCAACGTCTATCCTGTCAAAATATAGTCTTGCACCCTACGCACAAAGTAAATAAAACGACTATAGAGTCACTCTCTGTCTACATATCAAACCAGATCGATTCATTTTGCTTCATGGCATTGCTTCATGTTACGCGTGTCGGCCCACACATGAGCTCTAATACATAATTTTCTACAACACTAATAGAGCTGAGGGCATCGACACTTTCCTTTCAAGGAAAAAACAATATCATTGTTTAAAATATAGATTTTAAAAAGTAATATTGTCCCGGAAGCCTTTTTAAGCTTTAATTTATGTCAATGGCGCCTAAATAATCTTTCGAATAAGCCTTATCCCCTAACGTCTTGAATCCACTAGTCACCAAACATTTTCAAAGATGTAATATATGTGTTTAATGAAAAGCATATACTTTAATGTATTATCATCAACGATTGTAAACAACGATCCTATCACTGCGAAAGCCCCGCCTGTATATGACGATAAACTATACCCGCGTGCAGTTAAGACGATAAAATACATCTGACAGCAAGGTCTTTGATCAGGCGGTTTTGCGGAGCGTGGAACCACCTCTTAATTCCTGGTGTACTCAGGTCCACCCTGACCCGTGGTGATGGCACCTGTCAGGGTCCCAGCTATGGGGAAAATAGTTAACTCAAAATACTATGAAAGTATAAAAATAGGTTTTAATGCTAGTAATAATTTTTTGGTAAAAATTATTACCAGAAATGTATTTTTGAAGATAAAATTATTCCCTACAAGACATTATTACCAGCAGTACACTTTTTTAAAAAGAAAATTATTACTATCAATACATTTAAAAAAATATCAGAAATACATTTTTTGGAAAAAATATTGTTGGCATTAGATAACTCATTGAGGCCGATATGTCGTAAAACAAAACAAACCAAACCAAACCAATCGGCGAAAGGAAAGATCTTATTTACCGATTTGCCAGAAAGCGTCAACTAGTCTAATTATAATCGGTGAAAAATAGATTATAACTGAATTTTTTATATACCAAATGTCAACTAATGCAACACCCGAGAGCCACTCAAAGTAGACTGTAGAAAAAGTAAAAAAAAAGAACGTGAGAAATGGAATTAAATTGAGGATTAAAAGGATAAAAACTACTGAATCACGATCTGAAAAGTTCAAGATCGAAAAAGTAAGGCAGATTCTGGGTTTATGACTTTATATATATATTATCAATAAACAAGACAAAAAGTGTATCAGGGGTTCTTCGTATAAGTTGCAAACATTTTAAATGTCGTATAAATATATGTACGCCTTCTAGAGAACGAGCTGAACCGGTAAAACAATTCCAAGGTTGTTGATAACAACTATCATCTGTCCCTTTTCCTACCTTTCAATGTATCTTCCCATTCTTTCCCTTGTCCCTTTCAATGGTCATTACCAGTACACGTTTTTTTTTTTAAATAATACATAGAAAAGTTCCACATGTAGAAAAGGAATAAAGAATGCACAAATATTATCTTCTCTATCCTCTTCCTTATCTTTCTTTTATTCGATCTCTGCTTATTTTTTTTTTTAATTATCATAATTTTTACAGTTTTTTTTATCGCCATCTATCTTTTTATCTTCCACTGATTATCTCTTGGTTTTCAGACCCAAAATTCTGTTAATCGTTCTTTAGTCTGTATATGATGTTGGTGGATTCGCCTTCATTTTTTAACGCATGAAGGCCCCCAAAACTTAACCGCTAGACAATCCAATTAGATGATTTGAGAGCAGTGGTGAATGCTTGTTTCAAACCAACAACACTTTTCGGAAGAAATGACAAGTTCTCTTTCTCTTAAACTGGCTACCACCTACGGTAAAAGAGCTGAATATGTCCTTATATTTGACCTATAGCTGGAGGAAGACTGATTACTGTTCTTTTCCAAGGGCATTCTCACGATGTGAACGAAATAAGATATTTTTAAAATCTGACAATTATTATCAGATTTTAATTCTGTTTGTTCCTCCAGTAGTAAGTTAGTTAGTACGTGTATTACACCATAACATTGCCTCAAATAAGTGATGGACCATTTCGATTGCTAGATAAGAAGGAAGAAAAAGTTATATTAGAGAGGCTATTTGGTTTCCGTGAAAAAAGAAAATATAAAAAACAACAACAACAATAACAATAATAATAATAATAATAATATTTTTTGGAAAATAAGCAACTATTACGAGAAGCAAACTACAAGAAATTTGTATGAACACCACGAAGACCCGGTTACAGACAGAGGACCTGTAAAAATTTTATGTGACCTTACAATACATGCAGACAGGACAATCAAAGCTAATCGCCCAGACATTGTATTCAAAGAATATAAAATGTCTTTTATTATTTACATAGCAGTCCATGCAGAACGCAATGTATCATTGAAGGTCTTCCAAAAACTGGCAAAGTACCAGGATCTGCAAACGAAAATCTCAAAAACGTTAGGACATCAACAATTCTAGTTGTAGTTGGAGCCCTTGGATTGATTGGAAAAAGTTCTGATGGACTTATTGAAGGGATCCCTGGCAGTTCAAACCTTAAAGAAATACAAACAATTGTACTCAAAAGTACAGCTCACACCTTACGAAGAGCCTTTTCTATGTAAAATGTAAGTGATTTTTTTTTTGTTTTTGTTTTTTCAAAAAATGTTCAGTAGAAAATATCATGATAACATTTTTCACCTTAGGTCTCTGGTTAGGACTCGGGAAGTAGTGAGTATGCACCAGATATCAAAGGAAATAATAATAATAATAACTAGCAGCATGGCCCGGCGTTGCCCGTGCTTGATTCAAAAATCGTACGACTCATACAGCAATCGCTATCACTTGATGCCCTTCCTTGCTTTTAAAGGAGTGCCCTTTGCCGTGCTGGTGTTTCTACATACCTTACTTCTTGCCTATCTCACATTGCGATTTTTTTCTAAGCTCTATACTAAACATTAAATCTGTTACGAAAAAAGAAATAAACAACATGAACACAAAACGATCAGCTTTAAAAAAAAAAGGACTAGTAACTGGAAAAACCGAATGAAAAAAGAATGTTAACAACAAATACTTTTTCACACACAATCCAATCAGAATCAACGTTGAGGTTAAGCAAGCGAATGAGCCAATTGGAGTAAAGTGCCATGCAGATTTAAATTTCTCCCACTTGTGACGAATGCAGCTATCGATTCTTTTTTTTTGCATACTAGCATGCTAGTTAACATTCGTGTCAGTCAGCTGTTGGTTCTCACGCTGGCCAATCGAATCTTCCTACCTTTTCGTGGCAGCCAGCTATAGACTCTCACTCTGGCCAGCAGAAAATATCCACAGACTACATGAAAACTGCCGTAGAAGCATGAACAAATCGATTATTTCCACTATCGATGGAAGTTGGGAAATGCAAAGTCGGTCTTGGCCTTTCCGCTAACTTGGAGCATGTGCATGTAAATTTTGGTGCAAATCCGTCGAAAATTGCGGCCGTGCATTCGTTACACACACATACGCATCCTGCCTTTTATAGATAGAGATAATAATAATAATAATAATAATAATAATAATAATAATAATAATAATAATATGAAGAATACGGAGAAGAAGAAGAAGAAGAAGAAGACGAAGAAGAACAAGAAGAAAACATTGTTAATTTTGAATCTTTTCATTTGTACCCTCTTACTTCTTTAAATAATGACTTGCATTCATATTTATCATTTTTATTGCTATATTTTGTTAAGCTGAAATATTTAACGATGCCATGAGGAAATTTCCAAGGATATATTCTATGTTCATAAAAAGAGCTTATTCAATGATAAGAGTCGTGATTCATCATAAAAAGCAGCAATTTATTGAGTGTTTCTCTGTTTTTTTTTTTTACTGGCAGTAACATTAAATCCAAGGTTTACACACTGTCAAAAAATTGTTACACGACTGTAACAGCTCTTTTCATTATTACCCAATAAACATGAAGGGCACCGACCTTTTACAGCCACCGTTTCCCATACGATCACCGAAATTAAGCAACGCCGAATCCGGTCAGTAACTAGATCGGTGATCGCTTGGGAGTACCAGGTGCTGTAAACTTGGATGTGCGCGTGGTGTAATGTATAATGGTTCCGAATTGTTAATCAGAGAACCGATTTTCAATTCCATTTATGTGTCAATTAGTAACAAACTTATTATTATCCTCACCTCCCACAAAAAAAAAAAAATACAATATAAAATATTTTCTGGCTTTAAATAACCTGAAAAAGGTTAATAAATCGTAGAAAACGAGTCATTAAATCAGACAATCAAGGAAAAATATTTATTTGGATACCTGTTTAGATTAGCCATATGTCTCCTAATAAAAATTGGTAGAATACTTTATCACTTTCAAAATAATTCAGATACAAAACAGCAATGTTTTGTAATTTAAAGTTGGTTGACGACGAAAATTTTTACCAGGAAAATAAATGTTCTTTTCGGATAGTTGTGTTTAAATGAAAGGCCAGTGTGTATATGCATTAAAATGTGAGAGGAGATTTACATACACACATACATACATACAAACAGAGAGAGAGAGAGAGAGAGATTGAGGGTAGGTTGTACTTTTATCCGTGTCCTTGGGCGTAAGTTTGTCGGTAAAAAGTGGGTGGACGATTGAAGACAGTTTCTTTGAAGTAGCCTGTAGCCAAAGCGGAATTCCGTTCAAGTGAGTGCGTCTACTGATTTATGCATTGCCAAGCTCATTTATATTTCCATTTAGAGACTACAAGCATAGGAATTTCGAACAACAAACTAGAACGATTCGATTGGTTCATTATTCACCCTATTTGTCATGGGGTAAGAAACTATACTACGTCCATGGAGAAAAAGAATGGATTCGGTGAAACTGAGTTTGAAATTTACAAAATCGAGGAAGCGATTGTTCTTTCTTGTTCAGTTATTTGTGTGTGGCATACACCAACAAGATCTTAGCAGCCATGATTCGATTTTTAATATTCAGAGGTCATATGAGGCTTTCCTCTACATTCAGAAAATATATTGTCTTGTGGCTTCTGATTTATTACACTTCGAGGTAAAAACCAAAAAAAACAAAACAAAATGGACGCAACATTTACATACAAAAATTACAGACCAAGGAATCAAAAGTGGTCAGGGAGAGATATACTTTATTTGCACAAACAGAAGATGAGCATGACAAAAGTAAGAAGACTATTAGCACAAAACAAACTAGAAATATTACCATTTAATCTCCTGTCTGATATTTTGTAAAAACCTTCACCATCAGCTGAAATGTTTTAAAAAAAAGTGATTAAGAGGATCATCTCGGTATGTTAGCTTGAATCGATCAAGTTAATGTTGATCAAGTCAAATATTGACTTTTCCAAATTACGAATAATCCTTCTCAGATAAAGAGGAAGTTCTGTCAAACATTGTCCAAAGTTCATTTCAGAAGAAATATGGCCCAAAGTTTCGACTTTCTTAAGTCATCATCAGTGTGGGTCGAGGAAAACGGTTAATTTCATAGAACTGGTGATTGTAGTGACGTGGGACAAAGAGTTTTGCAACGTGGGGCAAAGAGTGTAGTGACGTGGGGCAAGGAGTGTACTGAAGTGGAGAAAAGAGTCTTGTGACGTGGGACAAAGAATGTAGTGACGTGGAGCAAAGAGTGTAGTGACGTGCGACAAATTGTGTAGTGACGTGGAGAAAAGAGTCTTGTGACGTGGGACAAAGAGTCTAGTGACGTGGAGCAAAGAGTGTAGTGACGTGCAACGAAGGGTGTAGTGACGTGGAGCAAAGAGTGTAGTGACGTGGAGAAAAGAGTCTTGTGAATCGTTCAAGTTAATGTTGATCAAGTCTAATACTGACTTTTCCAAATTACGAATAATCCTTCTCAGAGAAAGAGGAAGTTCTGTCAAAAATTGTCCAAAGTTCATTTCAGAATAAAATATGGCCCAAACTTTCGACTTTCTTAAGTCATCACCAGGGTAGGTCGAGGCACACAGTCAATTTCGTAGAACTGGTGATTGTAGTGACGTGGGCAAAGAGTGTAGTGACGTGCGACAAAATGTATAGTGACGTAGAACAAAGAGTGTAGTGACGTGCGACAAAGTGTGTAGTGACGTGAGGCAAAGAGTTTAGTGACGTGGGGCAAAGAGTGTAGTGTCGTGGAGAAAAGAGTCTTGTGACGTGGAACAAAGTGTCTAGTGACGTGGAGCAAAGAGTCTAATGACGTGGGGCAAAGAGTGTAGTGACGTGGAGCAAAGAGCGTAGTGACGTGCGACAAAGTGTGTAGTGACGTAGGACAAAGTGTGTAGTATCGTGGAGAAAAGAGTCTTGTGACGTGAGACAAAGAGTCTAATGACGTGATTGAGGTGTTACATTTGATTTTGTATCCTGTTTGGTAAAATTTAATTACTTTCCGAACAGCCTAAGGTTTATTGTATCATTTCACTCTACGTAAGGCAATAAAACCAAAACATGAATTAAGAAGACAGAAGACAACGCTTGACATTGCATTTAAATTATTGAAGAGCAAAATTGACTGAAAAATAACAAACCGGAACAGAGTTCTACAAGCCATAAATGCTCGTAAAGAAACTGTTAAGAAAAAAGTTAAGGATACATGTAACCATTTCAACTGTAAATTAATCAGACCTTGCCGTTAATTTGGGACTGCGATATTAATGTAAAATTAAATTAAATTAAATTTATTTTTTTATATTCTTTTTCTGATAAAACATAATTACTTTCTTAAGGATCAATAACATTACGAGGAAATATTGATTATTTTTTGGTTGCTTTAAATAATGGCTTATTTAATGCCGGTAAGATTTTTAGGGTAGGTTTGTATAAATAGAATATGTATCCTTTTTAATAAATCAGTTTGTAGATGAGGTTTCATTGAGGTATTTTTGTAAAGAGTATTTTTGTCGATAATCAAATGTGTTCCTGGTATTTTTTTTCCAAAAATGTTCTGCTGGTAATATTACTTTTTTTTAAAAAGGTATATTGCTGGTAATATTCACTTTTTCAAAGATTTATTGCTGGTATCATTTTTTTCAAAAATGTATTGCTGGTAACATTTGTTTTTTTCAGAAAATGTATTTCTGGCATTATTTTTTAAATCTATTGCTGGCAATATTTTTTTTAAATTGTATTTCTGGTACTTTTATTATAAAAATCTATTTTAATACTTTCGTATATTTTGACCCCAGTTTAGGGGTTCACATAGCTGGGACCATAATAGATGCTATCACTCCGGTTGAGGGTGGACAAGAAAACAACAAAAATTAAACGGTGGTTCCACGTTCCTCAAAACCTCCCGATCAGACGTCTTGCTGCCTGATGTAGTCTGTCGTCATACCCAGGACATAGTATTTTTTGGAGAAGTGTGTGTAGAACTGATAAAAAGAAATAGTCGATGACGTATCTTGAAGACAAAAATATATTGAGTCCGTTCGTGTTTGGTCGAGATGATTTTTATTTTTTGGTAAAAGACGCATCAAATCAATTTTTATTCTGATCGTATCTGCTGTTATAAGTATTTTCTTGACATAATCTTGACTATTTGCAACCTTTTTTTGCTTTTTAGATTATTTTTGATTTAATGAAATTGAATCATTTATAGATTTCAGTGAGAACAATGTCGTTACTGTCTTAGCATTTTCCTTATCTGTGTTGAGACGATAAGGAAAAAATGCTAAGGCAGTAATGACATTGTACTTGATTTGCAGCGTGCCTCGGAGGAAGGATCCGGTAATAACAACTGAATAGAGACGAAAGTCTATATAGATGTTTAATAGGCCAACATCCTATCAATATACAATTTGTCCCCTTCGTTCGCTATCTATCTATCTATCTATCTATCTATCTATCTATCTATCTATCTATCCATCTATCTATCCGTTTGCTTATCTATCTATCTATCTATCTATCTATCATTTGGCTTATCTATCTATCTATCTATCTATCTATCTGCCTGTCTGTATGCTTATCTATCTATCTATCTATCTATCTATCTATCTATCTATCAGTTTGCTTATCTATCTATCTATCTATCTATCTATCTATCTATCTATCTATCAGTCTGCTTATCTATCTATAGATCTATCTGTTCGTATGCTTATATATATATATATATATATATATATATATATATATCTCGATATATATCGTTGTCTCTCAATATCTATCTATCTATCTATCTATCTATCTATCTATCTATCTATCCAGATTGTATTATTTTGATCATCATTTTTTTAAATGAGAATGATCATTATTATTATTGATTTGCTCGGACTAGAGTCCTCATATTTGTTTTTTATCAATAAAAATGAATATGGGGGAACTAGTCCGAACAAATCAGTGTATAATAAAGAATTTATTAATATTTTCGTTTTCGCAATAATCTGTCTTCTGATCTTAGTAAGATTAAAAATCTACCGTAGTCAGCAACATTGCTGAAGTATTTTCGTCATTTCCAATGATGTCATGTTATTCAAGTGCATTCACATACATGCATCTATTCAAAAAATTTCTGATTTTTGCTGATTTTCTAGCAAGGTCATTCCAAATTGAACTTTTCGACAACTTATCCAAATACAGTAGGGTTCGTGAAATATTTTATTCATGGATATATATATATATATATATATATATATATATATATATATATATATATATATATATATATATATATATATATATATATATATATATATATATATGTATGCATCTAAATGAAATAATAATAAAAAAAACGAAAGAATATTAATTTACAACCCAGTGTGTCTGAAGATTTTAATTTTGTAATAAATTTTTAATATATTTTATTGTTAAATATATATATATATATATATATATATATATATATATCATGAATAAAACATTTAATACTATTTAATACGAACTGATCTAATAATGTTTCATTATGTCATTCAGTTACCCGTCCATTTATATATATATATATATATATATATATATATATATATATATATATATATATATATTATCTAAAATATGTTTTCATCGTGACAGAAATTACTGAGTCTCGGAACTTAAAATATAATTTTAATTTTTGTTCCATTATCAAGCGATGTTGAATAACTTCATAATTTTTTTTCATTATTATTTTAGCAAAGTAGTATAAGATTTCCGAGTTTAAGTTGGATGGGTGGTGAAATTTCAAAATTATAAATGGGTGTTGCCTATTTTGACGAATCCGGGAACAGGTCTAAACTTAGATGGAAAAGTGAAAAATATAGGTTAAAGGCTTGGTATAGTTATGTAAATTCTGCTTGCTGATACGAGATTTCGTGTATGAGACGTGTCATCCTGTCTACCTTTTTTGGGAACATATATAAGAGACATTAAATACTGAGAGTTATTTGTATCGAAACACGGGTTAATTTTGGCATTTTTATTTATTTATTTCTTCAAATATATTGGGGCTGTCTTAAAGAGCTTTGAAATATGATTGAATCATATTTCATATATTTATATTTTTAATTATAAAGATCTGAAATGCTATATTTATTATATTTAATGGTATTAGATATTTTATTATTAAAATTAAAATTAAAAATTTAGGAATTAAGTACACATTTTATTATTTGTAATCAAATACTATTAGGAGCACGTGACCGAGTGGTTAGAAGGTTCGCTTTCTGACCGGGTTCGAATCTCACCATGGTCGATTTGTCAGGGAGGAGACTGGTGTTATCTTGAGAGGTTGATTCAAGCGTGAGGCACCTTTGGAAAGTGCCTGAAAACCATACCACGAGTTGACCCAAGCCTTGTGAGAGAAATTGGGCAAACTGAACACTTGGTGGCCGTCGATAGCTGTGCTGGCACGAAGTTACAAGTCATCGTGGCCGAGGGCTTGAGCGTTACGGCCTTGTTCAAATTCGCATGAGCAAGCGTCTGCAATAGGGATTGGCTAGCCGCCCTAGTAGACGTGTATCCTCGAATATGAGTGGCCGGCTATTCAATCAAATAATAGATGAAGTATTCAACTGCTAGAAGTGAGTCAAGTGAATTTCACAATGAATATCTAACAACAGACCTGCAAACCAAAACATACAGTATTCACTACTGTATTTATAGGAATGGGGCCATACCCATTATCGTCCGTAGGTATGCTACAACATATATATATATATATATATATATATATATATATATATATTGCGATAAACGTGCACGTTTATCGTAATTAAAATAACTGATCCAAGTGCGACTTTTGGATAGTAAGTGCGACATTACTGTAATTATTGAACAATATAGTTCATGCCACTTTGACAGAAAATTTACCAGTAAAAATTCGTATATCACCATATTTGTACATGAACGCACAACTGTAAAAAAATTTAAAATCAAACTCAGCGTTGCTACTGCGCTCCCAAAACAATAACTCATTTCCAATAGCATTTTCGGATACAACAATACATATATTTTCGTTGTCCTCTTATTACTAAGAGAATAAACAAGAACAACATTTATTACATACCTGAAGATGTCTGTAGGAACAGACGAAAGCTTGTAGTAAAAATAAGAACTAATACGGCAGAAATTTATAGAAACAAGGATCTTTTCATTCGTAACGGATTCGGAGGGTTTTTGTATATTATTTGAATTGTTTGCGACGATGGATTTCTCGCCAATTAAATCATTAACCTTTGCATTTGTTTTTGTGTGAATAATTCATGAATATATATATATATATATATATATATATATAAATGTAATTTAAATTTCCATTGAGTTCTTTGCATTAATATCCTCCTTTGAATAATCCCTACCATTCACAAATTGGTCTTACAGGCACACACACACACATACACGAACGTATATAAAGAAACACAATCGTAGTTGCTAAATGAGTTGCCTCGATTTTACTATTTTTTCATTTGTATTACGTATATATATATATATATATATATATATATATATATATATATATACTGTAATTATTGAACAATATAGTTCATGCCACATTTACGGAAAATCTATCAGTAAAAAAGAATTCTCCTATTACTATATTTGTACAAAAACGCACAACTTAACATTTAAATTCAAACTCAGCGTTGCAACTGCACATTCCAAAACAATAACACATTTCTCATAGCATTTTTTCGGATTACATCTCTATTTTCGTTGTCCTCTTATTACCAGGAAGTAAAAACAAGAACAAAATCTATTTCCATGCCTGAGGATGTCTATAGGAACAGACGAAAGCTTGTAAAACATTAAAAATACCTTATGCAACTGGAATTTATAAACAGGGATCATAACATTCATATACAGGTTCGGGGTTGGTGTATCTTATTTATATTGTTTGCGAAGATGTATTCTCGCCATTTAAATCATTAACCTCTATATTTGTTTTTTGTATGAATGATTCATATATATATATATATATAGAGAGAGAGAGAGAGAGAGAGACAGAGAGAGAGGCAGAGAGAAAGAGAGAGAGAGAATGAAAGAAAGAGAAAGACACCCCGCATTTGTATCACACTTGTCGTAACTTATAGCAAATTGTGGCCTTAACAGTCATCACATATGCAACCAATATTTAAGTATCAACATACGATAAATACTAATAGATAATACCAAATTAATATACAACACTCACTATAAAGAAAGACTTAAACTTCTAGATGTTATTATTAAAGTAATACTAAATGCACTTTATATAAAATATGTTTCCCCATAGGAGACAGTTTCTTAAATTTTCTGTAAAATATTTAATACTCATAAAATAGTAAGTATCAATAATTGATATTTTCAGTGGATTCATTTTAGTACTGACGTCATTTTGGACTAATTTCAATTATAGCTTTCCCAAAAGGTGACAGGATGTAGCCAACAAAATCTTGTACAGTACACTGACATTAACTAGACCCTTATAATGAATAAAATGGCCGAAATTATAAAATAAAAACAGAAAAAAGGCATGGACAATTTATTAACGGTTTTTTATCCCGCTGTACATCTTATACGAAAATGCGAAGAATAAAATAAAACTATTTAAAAGACATTCATTGTCGGTTGAATTTAATAAAAAGTATACTTTACACACACACACACACACACACACACACACACACTATATATATATATATATATATATATATATATATATATGAACGAATTGAAATAGACAGATAGAGAGATAGCAGGGTTCGGGTTTGTCGGTCTTAGCCCATGTGAGTCAGTACTGAAGAATATCTATTTCAAACCAACAAAAATATTTGTAGTGCCTCCGTGCCTCAAAATATTGACCGAAATACATTTCATTTATATTGTTCATAATAAAGGAGAAAGAAAGAAGAAAGAAAAACAATGAACGAAATTGAGTAAAAAAATGAATGCGATAAAATTTACATGGTTAGTCGGGTTGTGTAGATCTGAGCCCTACCGCAGCTGCATAGATACTTAATCAGCGATGTATTTTTCTTTAATTTTATAAATAAACTTTTTTTAAAATCTCTAATGACGTCTATACCCTATTTTTCAAAGAACACAGTTTTATTTTAACTTGTTTTCAAATGTCCATTTTAAAAAAATTATACTCTACAGTATAAGGTTTTCTAGTGGAATATAGCAAGTGAAAAAGGGCAGATTAAATTTAGCCTCATTTAAAATCGGCGAAAATAAAAGAAATTAGCAGTTTAACTCGTGAACTGGAGGAGTGGTGTGAGAAGTGTGACTGGGTTAGTTTTGAGGAAATATGATATCAGTCAATTCTTCCTATCTCTAATATCAGTGACTTGATAAAACAATAAAAAAAAATGAAAAGGAGACATTAAACAAACATTTCAAAGACTTTGGTCTGACTCTTTTTACTTAAATCTCTGAAAAATATCTTTTAAATAGATGTTTATATTTATAGAATTATTAAAAGTAATATTACATTACCAAAATTATTTTTTTAATTTCATGCACACAGATTTTTAAAAAATTATGTATTTTAGTTAGAGTGAAAAAAATTTAGCATCTAAGTCATACAAATTGCATATTTTGTTAAAGATTGTAATGAACCCGACAAGCATTGATGACCCAGTTTCTCCACTGATAAATAGATATGAATTGATGGAGATAGATAGATAGATAGATAGATAGATAGATAGATAGATAGATAGATAACCGAATGAGATAGATCAATAGATATAAGATGTGATAGATTACTGAATGAGATAGTTTAACAAATATAAGCAGAAAAAGATAGATAGATAGATAGATAGATAGATAGATAGATAGATAGATAGATAGATAGATAACTGAATTAGATAGATCAATAGATATAAGATGTGATAGATTACTGAATGAGATAGTTTAACAAATATAAGCAGAAAAAGATAGATAGATAGAACTTACTTATATAGATCGATAGATATAAGCAGACGGTGATAAATTACTGAATGGGATAGATTAACAAATATGAGCAGAAGATAGATAGATAGATAGATAGATAGATAGATAACTGAATGAGATAGATCAATAGATATAAGATGTGACAGACAGATTACTGAATGAGATAGATTAACAAATATAACCAGAAACTGACAGATAGATAGATAGATAGATAGATAGATAGATAGATAGATAGATATTAACTGACTTATATAGATCGATAGATATAAGCAGACGGTGATAAATTACTGAATGGGATAGATTAACAAATATAAGCAGAAGATAGATAGATAGATAAACTCAATGAAATAGATCGATAGATATAAGCAGAGGGGATAAATAGATTACTGAATGAGATAGATTAACAAATATAACCAGAAAGTGACAGATATATATATATATATATATATATAGAGAGAGAGAGAGAGAGAGCGAAAGAGGGAGAGAGAAAGAGAGATAGATAGATAGATAGATAGATAGATAGATAGATAGATAGATAGATAGTGACAGTAAGGAAGAGGGATGAAGATGAGTGTTAGAATTTGAGAGTTCTTTGTAAATCACGTAAGATGATATTGTTATTGAGTTTATTATATCAATATGGCAAAATGTCATATTAAATATCCTCATTTATCAATACATTGTTAATTCATACAGTGAAAAACATGTTATTTTTTGCGTCTTGGTGCATGCGACATGTAGAACTATTTTAGACAGTTAACGATTCAGACAAAAGCAAAAAAAAAAAAAAAAAAATTCCGTGGGCACGTTTATTATTTGTTTTTAATAATTTTTTTATTATTTTCTTTTATCCTCTCCCAATTACTGTAATTATGGCGATATCGGACGTCAACATGATCTTTCTTTGACCCTATAGGATGCACACAATTCACAATATATGATATCATTATAACATTTTCTTTATTATTAGGAACAGTATATTGTTATCTCACTAGAGGGAAAATTTATTGATTATCTTAGTTTTCATTCATTCAAACTGTATCTTATTGATCTATTTCAGTCAACGGTTCACTGTCGTGATATACTAATTCCTGGAGACGAAATAATTACACATGTTTACTGTGTCAGGATTTTGCTGAGCCAGTATTAGCTATGACCGCCATTGAAACTGGGGACAGTTTATTATTGAGGCAAACTTTTCATTTATGGACACAAAGACTCTGTATAGTGGGTGTTTGATTTAACAAACAGATTTTATGTTAATCTATTCACCCTTCAGCATTTGCTTCCCTTAACATTCTATACTGGACCAGGATAGGTGTGGGTGGCACAATCGCTAGCGGCTCGGAATGCGAAATTGACGTTGAGAATTCCAGTTTCAGTCGTGTTGCTTGCATTCAACTTCAAATAAAAATACCTTTCGGAGAAGGTATGCATCCGTCCCTTCTAAGCCCAACTATATGTTAATTAGCAAAGAATAGGCTTTCCAGCCGTGGGTGGTTGCTAGGAGAATGCTTCCTTGACAATTACAGTCTTGGTCTCTTTTCTACAAGTATTTTCATGGCAACTGCTGAGACAAGCTACTTTCACTGGTTCCCAAACTGCATAATAGCGTGCTGCTAGGTTGCATCTCGGTCCCACCCTTTCACTGTCGAAGCGGCTAAATGTAGCCATCTCTTCTACTCCAACAGCTTTTTATGTCGAACCACCCGTCAGTGGAACCTCCTTCCTATCACTTGCTTCCCTGATAGCTATAATCTTCAAATATTCAAATGTAATGTCAATCGACATCACCTGATGCCTTGACCTTGATCCCTGCCCTTCTCTTTATCCTTTTCTCAAACACTCCTCTTTACTCTTATTCTCTCTTTCTCTCTCTCTCTCTGTGGTATTTACTCATTCCCCCACGAGAATGAGATGTGACACAAGGTCGGATTAATGTGGGGCCCCGAGCGCGTACACTCGGGCAGGGACAAAAATTCCCCTCAGCCCCCTAAAACGTCGGTTGCGGTGGCCTCGGTGCGAGCACCAACCCCTCCCTCTTGCGCAATGGGAGGGCGCGGCCTCGGGCAGCTGTTCCCCAGTTGCCCCTCTGTCCTTTGACAGAGAAGACCCTGAGAGCACTCTGTCCAAGGACAGAGACGAAACTGAGAGATGATAAGAAAATGTGAAATTACCACAAAAGAGGAATTTATTCTCTCTCTCTGTAACCCCTTGCGTACTAGTGACACACCCGCCTTGCTTGGGGGTGACTTGCTTAAAAGAAAAAAAACAACAACCCTGTTCTGCCATCCATTTGCTCAGCACCATTATGTTACGTGCTGTTTTCTCTTCTCCTCATCTTTCCCTATATCTATCCTTTCCCTCTATCAGACTTTCCAAGGACTCCTTCCTCATGCCGTGCCTCAGTTCAGCTTCCTCTTCCTGATGTTAAGTATAGATTTCCTTTTTGTTCCTATTCTCTCCGAAACCTCGTCGTTGATCATATGTTTGGCCACTGGCATCCTCAGCATCTTTCTGTTGATTGAAGTCACTTTTCATCTTTCAGCAGACTGTCCAGCATTCGCTGCCATACAGTAGGACAGATATGGCGTAACAGTTCAATAGTCTTTTCTTTGTTTCCGACGAAATTTTTCTGTCTCTTAATAGTCCGCTTAGTTTTTGAAATGCCTCTTTGGTCATCCCAATACTTCAGATCTCGGTGTCACATTTTCCGTCCTCTGTTAGAACACCAACCTGGTCTCATCGTTTTGGTGATAACCATGCCTTCGTTCTTGTAGTTTATGCTTAGTCCTTCCTTCCTGCTTTCTTTAACTACATTCTACAGTGGGGGATGTAGTTTCTTCCGTGCCTGCTATCGGTACTGTGTCATATCTTATAACTGACTATCTATACATTATTTACATTATTCGGACTATTGTCCTCATCTTTGTCGCCATATATATCACATCGTTTCGGCCGTTGTACGCTCCGGCCTTCTTCAGGTGGTTGGAATGTCGAACAGAACCCTTTATTTCGCTCACCGTGGTAGACTGTTCTAGTTCCACGTGCCATGTTTGATGGATGTCAGTTATCAGTTATCTCTTGTTAATTTCCCTCTGAAAGTTCTCCACTGCCTTAACCGGGTCTCACTGGATCTAATCTAACCAACGCCTTTATCCACTGTGCCATGTGTCCTTGAGGACATCTGGGTATGAATTTCTGAGTATTATAAACCTAATCTTCAGCAACAATTTTTACCAGTGCTCATATTGCAATTTTTCTGTTATCATTACATGTTTTTACCAGAGCTCATATTGCAACTATGTTGTTATCATTGCTTTTCTCTGGCACTCCTTATTACGAAACGTTGTGATAAATATGGCGATAAAGATGAGGACAATAGTCCGAGTAATGTAAATAATGTACATAATACCTCATCTCAGAAATATAGACAGATTCTGAATATACATATTTTATGAAGCGTACGAGGTTCCATTTTATGTGATACTTATATAGAGGAATTCTAAATCTTTTCAAACGCAATCTAATCATTAATGGCCGACGTAAGTATTGTATAGTATATATATATATATCGACGGGCCTTAAGGGTTCCGTCTATCCAATTTCACTTACAAGGGTTTGGTCAATCCGTGGTATGGTTTCAGGCACTTTGGAATAGACCCCTCAAGTCCGATAACATCAGAAAATCTCTTTACTGACAAATCGACCATGGTGAGATTCGAACCCGGGTCTTATGGTCAGAATGCAAACGTTCTAACCACTCTGCTATGTGCCCACAAAGTGACAAGTCATCGTGGCCTTGTTCAAATTGTTGATAATGCTAGATGACACGCTCTTTCCCAGAACCTGTAACTAATGAATAAACATTAATGTGCCTGAGCAAGCGTCTGCAATAGGGATTGGCTAGACGTCCTTGTAGACAGGTGTCCTCGAATACGAGTGGCCAGCTATACACATACATAATATATATATATATAAAATATATATATATATATATATATATATATATATATATTTCACTAAACTATTATTTTCTCCAAAAATAAAATTACATATAGAATAATTAGATTTCGGCATTAAATAACCCAAAATGGTTGATATGTCGCTAAACATAACCTACGAACCAACAAAAGTAGGAATTAACCAGCTCTTAAATCGGGCAAAAAATAAACTTAACAAGTTTAAAGATGGCGTTTTTCTGTATAAGAAATGAAAATAACCGTACACATTTAAATCCGACAAATTTCACCTTGTTTGTAAATTTGTTTTTTTCCATGTTTTTGATGGAAACATATTGGTCTTCTTCAGTTATCTATTGTATTGTGAAATGTGGGAACTTGGAGAAACCATTAATCAGGATAAGACTTACGATGCATTTCAAGTACCAAAGATGTGGTCTAGAAGGTAAGAGTGCAGATGTTCAAGGTTTCCATTGCTTGATCATTAGGCGATCATGGCTCTCTACAACTTCGTTAGCCTTGTTGAGAACATTTTCGGCCTACCATCAACATGGCTAACGCTAGACCTCTTGCCCTAACATTTTCCATTGACTTGAAATGGAGTGACTACACCGAATCAATAGCTGCATCTATCGCAAGGAAAGTTGGGTCACTGTATCATGCCAGATATCATTTCTTGTCAGAATCCATCTTGCACATTTACAAATCTACCATTCGTCCACGCATTGAATACTGCTGCAATATCTCGTATGGTGTTCCGGCTGTACTTCTCGAAATTCTTGAAAAAAAGGGTCTGTAATGTATGTAATCGATTTTGACCAGGCATGCTGACGTCACTCATTTTCACACCGACGTGGCTTCCCTCTGTCTTTTCTACAAATATTTTCTTGGCGAATATTCTGACGAGCTTGAATTTAAACGTGCTACTAGACTGACATCTATGTCCCACTCTTTTATTGTTGTATTAGCTAAATGCAACCACCACTTTTACTCCAACAGTTTCTTTTATCGCACTTCCCACCTGTGAAACTCCCTTCCGTTTACTTGCTTCCCTGATAACTACAATCAAATTTAAATGCAATATCAATCGCGATTTTCTGAATACCGTTATTCTTTTGCCCTTACCTTAATCCTCCCTATTCTCAGTTTTCTTTTTCACTTTCTGTTGTAACCTAGGGATGGTTACGGAGTAAAAAAAAATCACACAAAGGTTGTTAATAAACGATAATACTTAGAACAAGAACAACACATATAAGATTCGCCAGCGGTGCGTAGAAGTAGTCAACTGCTAGAAGTGAGTTAAGTGAATTCCACAATGAATCTCCAACTTTAAATCAACATACAGTATTCACTACTGTATTTATGTGAATGGGGACATACCCATTATCGTCCGTAGTTATGCTACAGAATTTTTAATGATTTTAAAAAAGAAGAAAAACGCTGTAAGCCACATTGAGTCATTATCTCCACCTTGCTATTCCTTCATACATATGTGTTAGATATGTAACTCGTTGCTTCTTGGTGCTTGTCCTGTTTCAAGTATGCTCTGTGAGAATTAAATCTTCCAAACCCTCTGTTCTCATTATGTGTTCCAGAAATGTCAACTGTCTCCTTCTGATTCCTATCTTTTTATGAACCGAAAAACGAAATGTCAACTGTTCCTATCTTCAAAAAAAAAAAAAAGCAAACAAAAAAAAATCAAAAACGCCCATGTCTCATTATTGTCTGTCGATTTATGTCTTCGTCTCACCTGTAAGGAAATTGTCCAGCATTCACTGTCATAGCTGAATAGAGGAAATTAGCATTTCAGCACTTTGCCTTTGTTTCTAAGTTTTTTTCGGGTATGAGGAGACATCATTATTTACACTATTTTTATTCCGACAATTCTCCCCATCTTTGTTGTTATAACCTCAATTGTACATCGACCTCGGTATCCCACAGGGAATTCTGAACTGGACACTTTATTTAATCTACGGGGTAGACTGTTCTAGTTCCACGGAACATGTCTAGGAATATCGTCTAATTCTTATTTTATTTAGTACTATTCATTTATAGCTCGTCCGTACACACTGCCTGAACCAGAGATTGAACTCACAACTACGATGTCACCAAACTGACATACCAACTAGGCAATTGTTCCGTAGTTTACTTATCTTCCATTTGAATAATTTTTCTAATAGCATAATGATCTCTTGACGCTAGACAGACGTCGGTACAGAATCGTCGAACTTGAAACGAATATTTTTCTTTAAAGCTCATTTGCTCTTAGTAAAAAGAAAATAAATTTAACCAGCATGTCGGCAATCTGCAAAGTGTAATTGCACAAGGGCTGATTCTTTCATCGGTAAATATGAAAAAAAAATGGTTTAAATTGGTTCCATATGATTATTACAACCGTTTTTCTGTATATAAGAATCATGCTATGGTTATTTTATTATATTATATTAAAATGTCAGCTTATGAGTCTTTTCATTGAAAACTTTCAATAAAAGATCTCATAACTGATAAGTGTATTTACATTTCGAATTCTAGTTGAATCCATTACATTTCACTTACGTGCTAATACCCTTGGGAAAGGTATGAATCCTCTTCTTCTCTCCCCACCTAGCTATGGGTAAATAGCAGGACAGACCATGTTTTATAGCCTTGGATGGCAACTAATCTACCGCAGAAAGAAATGGTAACCTACTGCGGGAAAAAAATCTGCTTCGTCAGTCATGTATCGAAAGATACATGATTGCCTAAGCGTATTTCACGCATGACGGAAGCATGGTAGAGTAATAGATAACGGCTCGGTTTGAGGAATCAGAGAGCCGATTTCCAATATGAGTAGAGATATTAAATGTGCAAGGTAGAAACATGTATCTATAAATGTATAAAATACAACAACCGAATCTACGTCATTAATAAAAGCACTCTTGTTGGTCGACAACCACGAAACACAACGGAATGGAAAATAGGCCGTAGAGTACATTAACTGATAGGTCGAGCGAAACGTCTCTTCCTTTATACCGCGACCCTTAAGAACGTGTATCTTAGTAAGAGAGGGGGCATGGTGGAGTAATGGATAGCAGCTCGGATTGAGGAATCGGAGAGCCGAGTTCGAATTCCTGTCGAATCCATTACATCCACTACGTGATAATACCCTTGGGAAAGGTATGAATCCTCTTCTTCTCTCCCCACCTAGCTATGGGTAAATAGCAGGACAGACCGGGTTCTATAGCCTTGGATGAAAACTGGTCTACCGCAGAAAGTAACGGCAAACTACTGTGGATAAAAAAAAAAAAGTTTGCCTCGTCAGTCATGTATCGAAAGATACATGATCGCCTAAGCGTGTATCACGTATGGCACATAATTGACTGATATTCGGACTATACTCTTCATCTTTGTTGTAGTTATCACAACGTTGTGCCTTCGTCAGGTATATATCGACCTAGGTAACCTACAGGGTATTCTGAACTGAACACTTTATTTAATATACGGGGTAGGCTGTTCTCGTTCCACTGATCATATCTCGGGATATCGCCCAGTTCTTATTTAAATCAATATAAAATAGATATAAATAGCGTAAATAATGATAACTCCACATTCCAGAAATTCAGAAAGTTATAGGTAACCTAGAGAGAATTCCGAAATGTAACCATTGTTTAATCTACGGGATTAAACCACACGGTTCACTAGCCTAGCCTATTACAAAATTGGCTCATGAGTTTGGCAATATAGTCATTGTGAGTTCAATCTCTAGGCAGGGTAGTATGCACTTGGGGAAAGTGAAAGCAGGGTGAGCCATAACTGGGCAGTACTAAAAATAAGTAGAATGCGAGATATCCCTAGAAATGTGTGGTGAGACGAAAGCAGTCTACGTCTGGAGATTAAATCCTGGAATTCGCTGTAGGTTGGCCCGACCTTCATACACCTGATGAAGGCTGAAGAGCACGAAACGTTGTGATAACAACTACAAACATGAGGACGACAGTCAGCTTGAAAATAGTTTAAATAACTGTTCGAAAGATAAATATATAAACACCGACCAAAGTGGCAACAAGGACGGTCTCTCAGACATCGCACACGAGATGTAAGGTCCACGTTAAGGTAATAACAGATGAAGAGGAATAAAATATAACATTACGTTTAAAAGATTCAGTCTTGGGTTTTGATTGATCTGCCGAAAGATATGATTATATAAGAACTTAAAGCAACTATTTCAAACCAGAACTTACTAGTTATGGCTTGTAAGATTAACAATCTATCCATTATTTTAGAAAAGGCATTATATATTACTTCATATATGATGTCAGTGTAGCTAGACCTATAAATAATATGCTATGCGCAGTGAAGCCAGATGGCTTAGAAACCCGATTTTCTCACTATTTCTCTAAAGCATAAAGTCTAGGTTAAATCATGTCTGGTATTGCTTGTCTTAGAAATAGGATATTATTGATTTGAGTCGGTGGTTTACTGTAGTGAGATAATAATTTCCGAAGAAAGATTTATTGTGCATATATACTGTGTCAGGATTTCGCTGATATATTTAGTTATGGAAACTACTGCTCCAGGAGGTAACTTCCTCCTTCAATATAATAGTCATTCTTCCATTGGGACAGCTTAAGTACAATGAGCCATTCGTTAAAAAGAAAAGAAAATGAGAAAAGTGTTTCGTGTAACCATTTTTGGAGATTAGCAAATTGCGTAGACTTTCCTCAAAATGCGACATTTTTTCAAGATCAAAAAATATTGATTTTTTTATCGTTTTAAAAGGAGGATGTTAAACATAATATCGATTCAGTATAAAAATCGATTCCTGGATTTTTACAGAGTTATCTGCACCTAGTTGTTCTGCGTACGAAGACTGCCAATTTTTATAAAAACAAAATGTTTCCTTTAAATAAAGAACAAACGGATATATTAATTATTATTTAAAGAAAAAAAAATTATATTAATCAATAAAAATATATATCCGTTCATTCTTTATTTAAGATAAGCATTATTATTCCCTATATTTGTGCATGTGCTTCCTAAAAATCGACCCTAAGTTTGTTTTTAGAATTTGAAAGATTCTAAAATTTCAGAAAATTTAAAATAAACGTATGCAGATATTAATGACTTAGGAAAATTTTGAAACTTGATAATTGTAAATAACAATGGAGGGCCAGATATCTTTGTAATAAACAGGAATCGATTTGTCACAGTAGGGATATTATGAAACATGACACCTCTTCTAATTCGATTAAAAATCAATAGTTTTCGGATCTGTAGAAATTCTGATGAATGTTAACCTACAAAAATGATTAAAAAAATGTTTCCCATTTTCTTTTGATTGGTTTAAGTTCTTTCCTTCTGGTTTCCAAAACGCTTGTATTTTATCATGGAATTGCATTATTATTGATTAAGATTATATATCAATATCAACAATTTTCGCTAATGAATAATGTTGTTGATTCATTTCTGGGCTGGATGAAACTAATATATATATATCACCTTGTTTTTCATATATCTGAAAAGAAAAAGTGGAGAACAACATTTTGTTCACATGAACAACACTACCATTAGCTTGCTCAGATTCAAAAGCTGGTCTTTTAAACATTGGTGGAAGGTATGACAGGTTCTCCATCGATGGTATCAATACCACGACACCGAATTGAATAATACGCTATCAACTTTTTTAAAAACATTGTCTGAAAATAAGTCACAATTTACACACACACACACACACACACACACACATACACATACACACACACACACACACACACACACATATATATATATATAACACGTAAATTTCAGAAATAAGTTATTCCAAAAAAATTTCGCTTGAAGATGGAACAGAACTTTAATTCAATTTAATTAAAATAATTATATTGACGATTTCGGCTATTGTTTTGAAGCATGAGAACACTTATGTAGCGTGTTGGAATCATAATTTTAAATAAATAATTATATTTATGCTCTAATTTTGTATCGAGTACTATTTTTTTAAAATAATAACGAAAATACTAAAGAACTTTGGACTATTTACCTAACGAGTTCTTTCCTATTTTCTATATATTCTTCATATATATATATATATATATATATATATATATATATATATGTAAAATGAGAACGAATAGTTTACAATTACAACATTCGTAGCATTTAATTAAAGAAAGCCCATACAAAATAGCAATATTCTTTATTTTACATCGAAAAACATATCAAAATCGTTACATATTGCAGTCGTGTTTTGATGAGTATAAACGCAACTCATCAAGCGATTGTTAATTACAATCACCTGATGCGGTGAGTTGATACTCATTGAAACACGACTGCAATTGTTTAGAGATTTTGACACGTCTTTTGATGTAATATCCTAAAATAAAGTATATATTTACAAAATATACTGTACAAATGTTATTTTTCCCAGCGCTTTCGGCTATACATTTAACCATTTTCAAGGTTGACATATATAAACTGTTAACTAGAAATAGATTGTTGCATGTATTTATTACTGTGTTGTTTTTTGTTTTTTGTTTAGTAATAAGACTTCCAATATTATTAGTCTTTCTTTTTTTTTTACATGTAGACGATGCTATTATATTGTGTAATCAACAAGAATATTACAAATAGGTCCAGTAGTTCTCCATGAGTATTTAAATGAGACCTAATTGAACTATGGTCAGAAAGATGTAGTGTGAGTCTTCTTGTTAAACATGTTGTAGTGGGGCCTATATAATTGTTTACGAATTTTGATTGATCAGGGATACAATTCCGTAATGGACATTTAAATTCGTAAATGTTATTTGTTCTATTTAAATTTGTTCTAAGAAGTGAATTATTATTTTTAACTCTAAGGTTTTAATTTTTTTGTAAATGAAACATTATATAAATACATACATACAACAATCTATTTCTAGTTAACAGTTTATATGTTTTAATTTGAAAATGGCTAAATGTATAGCCGTAAGCACTCAGAAAAAAAAAACATTTGGGTAGTTTTATATAATTTCTCTACTGAAAAGAAAAAAAAATATATAAGACCCCATGAAAAATTGTATAAAAAACCTAATCAAGGCATCTTCTCTGTAATATTTAATTGAAATATTATATATATATATATATATATATATATATATATATATAAAAAAATATATATATATATATATATATATATATATATATATATATATATATTATGGGAAATATTATGGGAAGAACTTCTATTATCCCAAACTGGGATATTTAATAAGAAATGTGATGGAAACACCAAAAAAGGAAAAAGAATATAAATGAAATAAGGTAGATTATATATCCAATATACGTTAAAAATATCATCTTTAAATTTAAAATTACCAGCATCGTTTTCTCGCGAATGTGCAGCCACTTCAACGTAAACGTAAACTTAGCAATTTGCAATTTGTCATCCACCTATATTTTTCTTGATATATCGTTTTCCCATATATATATATATATATATATATATATATATATATATTGAACAATAAAAGAATATTAAAAAATTAAAATCTTTAGACACACTGGGTTGTAGATTAATATTCTTTCGTTTTTTTATTATTATTTCATTTAGATTCCTCGACGAGTTTCGTCCAAAATGGCCATCATCGGGAGGAGAAATATTTCTGCTTGTATATTGTATATGTATATATATATATGTATATATGCTATATATATGTATATTGTATATGTATATATAACACGCAGACACCCCTGTCTAGTGGAAGTGGATTTATTTGTAACATGGAAACGTGAATTATGATTTTAGCTGTGTCTTTAAAAAACAGTAATTTTAAAATTGACTCCAAAATTCGCTTGAGGATGAAATGGAACTAATGTCTTTAATTTAATTACAAAAACATGGTTAGAACTGTTTAGCGAAAAAAAACATTTTAAATCAATTAATTTATAATATATATATATATATATATATATATATATATATATATATATATACATATGCTCTCTCTCTCTCTCTCTATATATATATATATATATATATATATATATATATATATATATATAAAGGGAGAGAGCATTATATATATGATACTAGCGGCGCCATGCTTCTTTTCAACGTGGCCGCCAGCGAAATTGATGCCTAGGTCCTATATGTGCACGAGATCTACACTCCCTACTCGATGAACGTTCGAACGAGACCACCTTTACGCTTCTTCAAGCAAAGCATTAAGAAATATAGGAGTGTTATAAAGAAAAGAATACTGAACTGTTATGTAATACCGGTTCTCCTATATGTCAGCGATCGATGGAATGGACAATGTCATCAAGGATGAAACAGAGAGGCAACAGAAATGTGGATCTACAGAAGGATACTGAAAATACTATGGACTGAACATTTGAATAACGAGTACATTTTAGTCTATATGGAAAATGGGGTCAGAGGAAAGCAGTGAATGACCTACCTAATGAATTTGTGTAAATGGTTGGCAGAATATAGATTAAGGAAATATGGCAATAAATAACAAACATTACCAATCTTACTGGACATTTTCTGCTGTTCGTGCCCTTCGAAGTCTTCCAGGCGGTTTTCTTTTAAGCTCTGAACCTGTGTCTCTGAAATTTTAAATTCATAGCACTTTCGACTTTTACTCTTGAACAGCATAATTCCTACTTAACACGAAATGAGCACAAACACTTCTCAGTGTTGCAATTACAATTTCACCCGTATCAAAAAAAAAAAAACAAAAGAAACGTTTCAACAACAAATAAGCAGTGTGCACCTCTCTAAGCCATAATGATAACTACTGTATTTAGAACGACATGTTAAGACCTTAGCTAGGTGAAAACACCATTGCCCTTGTGTAAGTTCCTTAGCACCACAAGAGTGACTGTTTAAAATATGGGAGGTATTTCTGCCGCAACCTATACTATGCAAAGATAGGTAATATTGTTAGAGTTTCATAGAAAAAAATGAACGTGTAACATAAAGAATCATGAAAACTATAAGTTCTGTGGGTTAAAATTATATCAACTGTAAAAGTGATTTTTTTAGCTTTAAAGTCATTTAATACACACTGTCTCTAAAATTGGACCATGCGCATTAATGGGTGACAGAAACCTAACATTAATATCAGATTTTTATAAGATTGTTATTAATAGCGGACGTTTTATAATTTTGTAAGTAAGAATGGACAATTTAGAAACCTATACTTAATTCAATATTTTTTTTAGTATCAATACCATATTTATGTTCTAAAGTTAATAGGTCCCAAATTGCGTGTGGACATGTCTGTCAAAACCAGTTACATCACCCGTTAGCCGCGGAACAGCTTGGCATATTCAGATACGAACCTCTCTAGAACTTGTCTAAATTCGGGTTTCTGTCAAATGTCTCCTGTCGATAAAAGCGACAGGAAAACCAGTTGCCAGCAGGGATTAGGATCGTTGAAAAAATTCAGTGTCTTGTTAAATCGGTTCCGTGGGCATTTCGTTCCTAAAGTTGCTATGCCTTCTGAAACAGTGTCATTTATCTCTCGTCTCTTTGCTTTCTCGTCCTATTACCCCCCCACCCCATAGCTGTTCGGAGAGCAATCATTTGGGCGTTTTCCCTAAACACAATACACTCTTGCCATATTTGGGGGTTTTATAAACCTATAATCAATACAAAATTCTTTTTCGAAAGCTATAATTAAAACAAGACTTATTTTAATTATTATAATGAATACCAGATTTTAAAGTGAATATTAATGGCTTCACAGGTGGAAACCTATAATTTATCCCGGATATTTATGAAAGCTGTAATTAATACCGGATTTTACGGTGGGAGTTAATGGATAGTTCTTTGTGACGTGTCTTCTCAGGGCGTAGGCGTTCATGGCTTTCCAAAACTTCATGTTGCTTGTAGCCGTTAATAAATGTCTTTTTTTTTTCTTCTAAACCTCGTTTCACCATCCATTTATTCAAGCTCAATAGGTATGTTAGGCATTGTTTTCCTCGGTCTCTCGTCCCGTCAGTCTGTTCCGTGAATATCATATTTTCGAAGACCTCTTTCTTCACTGTGCCCTAGAAACCTGAACTTTCTTCCTGTTAAGTATAAGTTTCATTTTTGTTTCCATTTTCTCTAAAAAAAAAAACATCGTTGTTCTGTCTATGGTATTCTCAGCATCCTTCTGTCATACATGAGGTCAGGTAACACAGAATAATAAATGGGTTACTAAAATATAACTGAACATGGTGTATGCAAACTTTAATGAGGCTCGTTTTATTCTTTGGAGAAACTACAATCGTTATTCGAAAACACGGCTGAGGCAAAAAATGCGTACACGTCGAGAATTTGTTTGCGCGTACGTGTTTGTGTTTGATGTGTTTGTATGATAGATAGATAGATAGATAGATAGATAGAGAGAGAGAGAGATAGAGAGAGAGAGAGAGAGAGAGAGAGAGAGAATGAGAGAGACCGAGAAATCCTTACTGTGCAACTTGCCCTGCGTGAACGAATATTTCCCTGTATGCGTTTGTCTTTCAAGTGGGCGCCCTGCTGTCCAAAGATAGATTGTCCCTTTATCAATCGTTTGCCAGCACTAACTCTCCGTTCGTTTTTACAGATGCCGGCCACACACATGGCCTGACATCACGAAAAGGTAATTTTAACGTCTTATCTTGCCATCTTCCGTCCCCTAGCACCACCGAAGCACAAGACAATTGAATCCGACCAAAAATATTTCCACCACGAGAGATGTTGAAATGATAAAGAGAAGAGCTGAAACCACAGAAGATGATTTTTGTTTAACTGCTGAGCTGCTCACGCACATTATGTCGAATTAACCTTAAGACTTGCTTGTCCGTTATGAACAAAAATCTGTTTTTTTTCCTGTAGTGTTGCATGCATTCTTTCAAAGTCCTTTCTCTTAAGTTCCTATTTTAGAAACCTCATATCGCAGATTGATTCCTTGGGTTAGTAAGTTCGATCACCGTTAGGTCCACTCACTACTGTCATGTAGGCAGATTAAACTGAACTTAGATAATAGTCAAAAGGTATTTTTAATCTTTGTTACAACTGCGGCTATACAGCAGATAAGATGCACCTATAATTTTATATATATATATATATATATATATATATATATATATATATATATATATATATATATATATATATATATATATATATAAAAAGAAAGAACATTAAGATATATAATCCGGTGTTCTTATAGATATTTTTATTTTTACAAAATAGTGCTCGATGTAAATTTACAGAGCATTAATATTATAAATTAATTGATTTAAAATATTTTTTTCTTTCGCTACACACTTCTAACCATGTTTCAAAAATAAAACATGGTTAGAACTGTGTAGCAAAAAAAAATATTTTAAATCAATTAATAAATTAAACCATATTTTAAATCAATTAATAAATTAAACCATATTTTAAATCAATTAATTTATAATATATATATATATATATATATATATATATATATATATATATATATATGCGTGTGTGTGTGTGTGTGTGTGTGTGTGTGTATTGGTGTAAAGCCAGAAATACTGTCAGTCAGTGGAATTCTGAAAGAAAGGAGATTTTAGGCAAGGCAAGCATTCTTTGCAATAAAGAGCATTATCATAGGATTAATACAAATATATAGCTACCTGCACGCAGTTTCGATACCTAAGTTTTAAAATAATTTTTTTTAAAATGAAAAAGCGTTCTTGAAGCTTTCATTTAAGCTTTCATGATTACATTTATTTTTTCCAGTAAGCAAAATACTCTGGTGTATTTTAAATAGGAATTATATTGATTGAAATATCAACTTTTTGATCGCTTTCAGGTAATCGGCCATTTTGATACATTTGTAAACAAAAGTTAATTCCCGGTATTAAAAAATCTTACAAAAATAAAATATAATTTCTTAAACGTTTTTTGAGGAATATTAGCTGATTTAAAGTATAATTAATCTTATTTGAAGAAAAATTATTTTAAGTTTAAAATAACAGAGAAATGGATTTTTGAAACGAACAGTAACGGTGATTAAGCGTTTATCGCTGTCGTTTGTCACTCGTAGATCACTGAACAAGTGATAATAAAGTGTGTCAACACCTTCATCGTTGTTCCACGGAGACTTTATCTGTTAAAACATAATTTAAGAAAATGACGGGTGAACGCCATTTTTATATAATTTTCAAGTACTCGGCAATTTTAAAAAATATTGGAAAATATTCTCCGTAATCTAATTTTGGAATGTTGAATTTAAATTTAATATAGTAATTGCTCTTTTTTTCCGATTATTTCGTGTATGGTCGCCTATACTTTTAAATAGGGGAAGATTGCATAATATTTTATATACACAAAATAAATTAAACATTATTTAAAAAAATTGGTGAAGAATACATTGAATTAAGCTTTTCAGTTTTTGATTAGTAAATATAATTTCACCGACTGAAAGAAAAGCATAATTTAGAAAGATTTATATATTATAAATTATTATAATTAAAATAAAAATAAAAGAAAACAGTTCTTGTGAAAAATCATTATTCATCGAAAAACATTTTCTTAAAATAGGGTCCTTATTAAATTTTATTTATAAAAGCAATTAAAAGCTTTTCTAATTAAATAATTTTCCTTTTATTGTATTTTTTATTTTACGATTCGGAGCAGATTTTTGGTAAATGAGCAGTTAACTTATTAGTTTAACTAATAGAACAAATTTTGAGATTGAAATTTAATTTCTCGAAATTTCATGAAACTAACTAATTGGGGGTTAACATATTAAAAAGATTTTACCAATATTTTCTCCAAAAAAAAATGTAAAAAATTATTACATTCATTTTTAAATAAGTGCTGAAAATTTCAGTAAAATCCGACAATTATTTGATTTTTGCAAGAATATCCAAATCAATGTAGTTTTCGCTGGAAAGAATGCGCGAGAATACTAATCGTAAATTAATGCCGACCGCTGAAGTAAAAAACGAGATTTTAGCCAAAATTTCGAATGCGCTAGAAAGGATTAAAAACTTACTAAAAACAAAAAGAATAAAAGAGTACTTTGGTTTTTCCTGTTAATAATAACATAAACATTTTGACGATAAAATTTTGTTTTTATTCATTTGGGGGCGTTTTTTCATCATACTATGCTGTTTTTTGTTAGCGCCAATATAGAGATACTTACAAATATAAAATGTGTCACTTAGCTGCTTGATGTTGTATTCAGCATCCTGTCACCAGAGTTACGAAGGCGAAGCTTTTTGTAACTGTTCTGTTCAATACATCCCCTGATGAGTGAAATGAATGATTACAAAAATGTTCATCTACGAAACTCTGGAGGCGGGTTGCTGAATATAATATCAATCAGTTAAGTGACAAATTTTATATTTCTAGTAAACCATATATATATATATATATATATATATATATATAATTATTAATATAAATCCATTATTTCTTCATATATATATATATATATATATATATATATATATATATATATATATATATATATGAATGAAGAAATAATGGATTTATATTAATAAATATATACACGACATTTAGATTTGATACATTACCTTTATCGGTCTGTTTATTCAAGGTTTTCAAATAAGACGTTTAGCCATATTCACACCATTTTTCGTAAGAATCACTGAAAAAACCCTTTTGGGTTATTCAGCTAGAAAGGGAACAGTTTCAAATCGTTTTGTGTCAGCCCCACTGTCTTCGAAATGAGCAATGGTGAGAGGAAAATATAATTCAGGCCTTCAGTAATGGTACAAACATGCATACTCTGGCTTCCATCTTCAAATCCCTTCAAGAAACATCAAGAGAACGGTGAATAAGTTTAAAAAAGAGAGAACAGGAAGGGAGGAGAACTGGATCAGTAGATCACAACAGGAAGAGGGATCATATTTTCAACGTAGAGCTTCAGTGAGCAATTAGAAAAGACCTAACTCAATCCGTAAATCATTTGGCACGTGAGAGAGGAGTTTCAGCTATGACAGTCCAAAGAGCAGTGTAAAAAAGACTTGAAAATCAAAGCGTACTGGAAAACTCTGAGGCACATTGTTACGCCAGGATAGGAAGCTAGAAGATTAGAGAGGGCGAAGATCATCTTGAATAAGTTGAAAAATTATCCGAAAATAATAAATGTATATTTAAATTTTATTTCAGTACTTCATGAGCTATGATTTTTAGCTATGATTAATTAATAATGAATAAGTCGTTTTCGTTTATGATCGATTTCACCACGATACTTCTGTTAAGCTTGGAGAGTAATTATATATTCTTATTACTCAAAGTAGAATCCCATAGTGTTATAGAATTCCAGTAAGATACCTTTAATCATTTCTAAGATACAACGACTCAGATCTTAATCTAACAATTGCAGAATTTTGCTGTTATACGATTTGGATAATTTTGCACTTACACGCGGTGTATATATTCTGATACATGATATTTCAACGCTTCATTCAAAACGACTGGTGTGTGGTGTGGATTATTGAGGTTACTAGTGAAATTGAAGGAAAATGATTGCATTTTCATCCGTCATTGTTTTTATTACCGGGAAAGCAAACTCAAAAAGCACAACATATATGTGACGTTTAGGGCACTGACCGTTCGTAAGTGGTTCCGAAATGTATATTTTGATCTGGAAGACAGAGAATGTTCAGGTATTCTTGCAGTCTTTGGCAAAATCGAAACGCTGATTAAAAATCATACCGGATACTCGACACGAGATGCGGCAAATATCTCGGATGAGTGTTGAAGGCATTTGAAAACACTTGGATACGTGACTTGATAGAATGTTTGTGTGCCTCGTGATTTATAAGAAAAAAAAATTAATGAAACCCCTTTCTCTCAGCGATTCTCTCCTCAAACGCAATAAAAACGACCCATTATATATGAAAAGATAGAAGTTATAAGAATGGGCAGTTAAAATCAAAACCAAAATGAGCGATCGTAAGATTTCCAAAAGCTGATATACATTCAGAGAATGTGATGCAGAGTATCTAGTCTGAGATGGAATTGTTTTATGTATTGGAAGCTCCTGCAATCAGACGTGGAATTCAGACAATTACTACTCCAAATTTCACCTATTAAGGGCAGAAATCAATGAAATGTAATCGTAATTGACCAGTCTGTATGGTATCATCTTCCTTCGCAATAACGCCACTTCATGCCTCTTTTCATAGATTTGGTTGAGATTGGTATATCTTGTCTAAGACCATTCGGCTACCCGCCTTGCATTCAAATGACCTTGCAACTTCAGATTAACATATGTTTATCCCTACATCATTCTTTTACTGGGCATCATTACAATTCTCTGCAAGTTTGTAAAAACAATCTAGTGTAGTATATTACCTAGAAAGCTAATGAGATCTAAGACAATAAAATTAGGAAGCTGTCTTGAAGAAGCCCAAAGATAGAAGAAAATGAATAAAGCTCTTTACGAATATCTAAATATTGTCATTGTTGTTGTTCCTGGATTCACCCTGGCCCGGGGTGGTAGCACCTGTTAGGGTACCAGCTATGGACAAATATTCCCACCCATCCAAAAAAAAAAAAAAAAAAAAAATCAACAGTAAATTTTTATCGTAAAATTACCAGTACCACATTTTTATAGCAAAACAATAATGAATACAACATTAAAGAGTATAACAATACATTTTTGTAATGAAATTAATATCAATACATATTTTTTTAAATTACCGACAATACATTTTTTTTCAAATTGCCAACAATACATTTTATTATCTATCTTTATATATCTAAAAAAATACGTTAATGCTGAGAGAATAAAATTGTATACAAAATGTCAGTAGCGATGATATTTTTTAATTTTAACTAGATGGGTGACCGTTTGGTAATACCAAGTTCTGTAAAATATGGATGTGCGCTGTCTCGGAATTGTTAATCGGACAGCCGAGTTCCAATTACTGTTGGATTCGTTATATTCACTTACGAGTAAATAGGATTGGGAATGGTATTAATTCCTCTCTTCTCCCCCAACTATGGGTTAATTAGTAAGACTTCATTAAAATAAATTATTATCATCTCCTAAAATTTATTGCAAAATACAAATATTTACTGGCTTTAAATAACTTGCCAAAGGTTGATAAGCTATAAAAAAAACAACCAATCTAAAATTTGAATATTATGATTCTTTTTAAAAACTCTTGTCGATATGCAGGAAAGCGATGCTATGAATTAACCTGGGAAATTTACTAAAAAATAAAAAAACGAAACGTACTGAAAAGCAGTTTTGCTGTTTGTTTTAATTTATATCTGTTTCCAAAATTTGGCGAAATGCAATATTATCGAGTTACGTAAGATATCTATACTCACTATAAGGATTATTGAGTGATATCGTTAATTCATTTCTGGGCCGGATGAAATTAATATATATCACACTGCTTTTTCCCCCAAATATTGTGACCATTTTCTTTATTTCAGACAAAAAACTGAAAATATTCAAATGTCTCTCAATTCATAATTAGAATTTGCATCTAGCCATTTCGATTGTAAAATGATGAGATCTCGTACGGCGCTTAAATTCGTAGATTCTAAGTACGATGGAGAAGAGTTCATCAGAACATGTACCATTAAAGTATATATAGAAAAAGCATAGAAAAAATACATTACGACGGTGGGAAAGTGATTAGTCAAGATGCTAGATCGGGACCAATAATGTTGCAGATTCTTCTTTGGATTGTATCAAATATATATATTAATATATATCAGAAGCACCCAGCCATATATGGCAGCAATATTCTATATCTGGGCGAATGATAGACTTATAAATATCTAAGCAATTTTAACGCAGAAATTATTTTTTTATCTCTTTAAACCTTATTATTATGAATAACCAAGAGTGGTCTTCCCTTGGTTTGTCACTCTCCTCTTTAAGAAAGCTATTTCTTTTTACTAGGGCACTATAAGCGAACCTTGTATTCTCAGTTGAATAAAGCTTTTTTATGCCTACATCTGCGTAATTATGTCATGACAGTTATTTTGAGTAGATACCCATATTTGAATAGATGTCTTGTTTATTTTAAACGCTGTATTTAGTTTCGACTACATTTGTTTACGATTCGATGTGAAAATGTAAAGATATGAGTTTTCGAGAATCTGGAACGAAAATGATTTTGTGCTGAAAGGCTTTATTCAAGCCTTGCTTCTAGGGAAAGTCACTCTAAAGCACGTTGAATCTAACGACGGTTTTCCCCGAAAAGTGGGGAGCTAGTTCGAATCCATTCCGGGGGTCGGCATTGTACGTTCAAAGACCTAACCTTTTTATTCCCACATTCGCAGCTGTAAATGGAATTTAGTCAACAAGATAACGACTAGAACACACACACACACACACACACACATATATATATATATATATATATATATATATATATATATATATATATATATATATATATATATATATATATATCATTTTTCATTAACAGAGCAAATATTCTTTACAACTGGAATTAACATACCTTTAGTTAATGACCATTTTCAGCTACGAATTTTAATTTTAAAATTCGCAGGATTTTTCAAACTGTTTACGGTATCAGTTATATATATATATATATATATATATATATATATATATATATATATATATATATATATATATATATATGTGTGTGTGTGTGTGTGTGTGTGTCTGTGTCTGTGTGTTGGAGAGACTCTCATAAATATTCTTAACCTCGTGTTATTTAAAATATGTAAATACATAAATTCATCCCATACTAAAATAATTTAAATATCAGGTGCAAAAAAAGAATTCAACTTTATCGAGTAATAAATTCAACATCGTCTTCAACAAATAATCTGGCTGAATTACGAGATTTATTAACATAGAAATAACAAATTGAATTTTCGCTTTTATTTTCACTTTATACGTTGTTGATAATTAGTTTACAGACGATAATATATTAATTCAGAGAAAAACAAATAAATAGCTGTGAAATATAGAAAAAAATATAGCGTAAAAATATCCACTTTGGTTGTATTTAATGATGTAACGATCATTTCCATGAATTATTCAGAATACTATGCTTATGTTGGTCAAGAATTAACTGTCCGTTCCGTGAATTATTAAACCTGATATTCATGCTACTACTACTACTACTACTACTACTACTACTACTACTAATAATAATAATAATAATAATAATTATTATTTTTATTTTTATGTTCTTTGATTTCTGGCGTTTACACACTTCTTTCTTAAAATATTACATAGATAAAGCCCTTAGTAAAGGGTGGGATGTACTTGCCAGAACAATTTTTGTATCTCTTTGAGGCATGGACTTCCAGGAATCCCTTCAATTAGTGTACTGCAATCTTTTCCAACCAGTCCTAGGGCTCCAACTACAACAGGGATTGTTGATGTTCCCATATGCCACATTTTCGAGATTTCTATTTCAAGGGCTTATTATTATTATCATTATTATTATTATTATTATTATTATTATTATTATTATTATTGTTGTTGTTGTTACTGATGTTATTTCCTTCGGTTTCTGTTGGATACGCATTACTTTCCGGGTTACAACCAGAGATCTAAGGTAAAAAAAAATGGCTTCATGATATTTTCCACTTATTATTATTATTTAGATGCTAAAATGACTTACGGACATATCCCTTTGGAACGGGTTAATCACTGTCAAATCTGGTCAGTAATTAAATGGGTGATCGCTTGGAAATAGCAACTCCTGTAAGATTAGATGTGCAGGGTTGTAATGGAATGTGAAATCGGAGAGCCGAGTTCGCATTCTAGTCGAGTTCATTATATTCACTTATGCACAAATACGCTTGGGAAAAAAATAGGAATCCATCCCCCAAGCTTTGGGTTAAATAAGAAGGATCTGGGTAGGCAAGTGCAGTAATATTTCTGTCAAATCAGTACTGAATCGAAAAAAAGACATGATCGCCCAAATGTGCATCACGTATGGCACTGAAGTAAGGAAAATCATGAAATAACGATCACTTTCATGAATTATTCTAATATATTTCCGCTTTTCCTCCCCATCTTCTTCTGCTTATTATTATTATTATTATTATTATTATTATTATTATTATTATTATTTCCTTTGATTTCTGGTGTGTACACATTTCTTTCCGGGTCCCGCCCAGAGACCTAAGATTAAAAATGGCATCATGACATTTTCCACTAACAAAAAAATAAAGCTTTTAGTGTCCTCAGGACTGCAATATCAATAAGAAGGCACTCCTTGTTTGTTTTCGATCTCTTAACAATGTCTGGGTGGTTAGCTTTGATTGTTTTATTATTATTTCATGAAATATTATTATTTAAATAATGATCACTTTCATGATAGATTTTATTTCTAAATTTTTTTCTAATTTTATTTCTAAATTATTTTCTATTTTTTTTTTATTCTGCGTGGTCCAATCACAAAAGCTCAATTTGAGGTGATGCTGCTGCCGATTGGTAGATTTCTTCAATTTGCCCTGCCAATTCTTGGTAACGGTCTGTTTGCTTGCTCCAACTTCAAGATACCGCGACGTCTATCAGAATCAATTCCTGGCTTCTGTTGTGCAGAAGTGTGATGGCAGAGTAATTGTTCACCAAGCGCTTGTCAGTGAAATATTGTCATTCATATTTCACGTGATAATTTTCGGCAATTAACGCTGGGGAGAGCTCGTAACACTTTTCAGCAAAATCGGAATAATACTTCGTCTAGATACCACCACCACCAACAACAACAACAACAAAAAAACAACAACAAATAATAATAATGATAACAACAACAACAATAATAATAATAATAATAATAATAATAATAATGAACACCAGCCAAACCTGATTACGGAGGTAGGACCTGTAACAATTTTATGGGACTTTACAATACACACAGACAATTCAAAGGTAATCATCCTGGCATCGTGATTAGAGAAAAAAATGAGCCTTCTCATTGATATGGCAGTCCCTGAAGACTGCAATGTATATTTGAAGATCTTCAAAATCTACCAAAATACAAGGACCTTGAAATTGAAATCTCAAAAATGTGGCGCATGAAGACATTAACATTTCCATTTGTAGTTTGAGCCCTCGGATTGATTGGAAAAAATGCCAGTAGACTCATTAAAGGAATCCCTAGTAGCCCATGCCTTAATGAAATAAAAAAAATTGCATTCACAATTATACCCCACACCTTACGAAGGGCTTTATCTATGTAAAATATGTGTCCTTTTTTTTTTCAAAACTTTTCAATGAAAAATGTCATGGTGCTATTTCTTACCTTAGGCCACCGGTTGGGACCCGGAAAGAAATGAGTATATACCACAAAACAAAGGAAATAATAATAATAATAATAATAATAATAATAATAATAATAATAATAATAACGATTATGAACAAACAAAATGATTGGCATAACTGTTCCTATATGTTGCAACATTTACAGAAGAATGCGATTGAAGAAAAGAAAAAGAAGACTGAGTTTAACAATATTTCCTGAGTATTTCTCTCTTCAAGTTATGTTCATAAAATGCATACAAGTATAACAATATAATTCGTTATATTTATTATTTTATTATAATATGTACTAAAAACACTGATATTGTTTTTATTACGCTATTGCACTGTTATTTTATTATACTATTACACATTTATTATATTTTGATACTATAAAAGGACTGCTATTATTCATTCGATAGAGCATTTTCAAACATTATATTTTCTTTTCAATTGCGCTATTCTGTAAGTTTTGTTAATATCGATTATTATTAGTATTATTACTGAAGATCTCTAAAACTATATTACAACCTTCAGAAGTGCCAATAAGAAAGCACATTCTGTTTTGTGGTCTTTCATCAGCATGTTTGGGTGATAAGCTTGGAATCTTTTTGTGTATATTTAAAAATCTCATAAAATTATGTCAGATCCTTTTTCTGTAATTTGTAGATGTTCATAGTTTCTCGCCTTCCAGCACAATAGCAAATTTTTCATTGAAGATATTGATTTATTTTGTTCTTTCTCCTTCTTTTTCTTCTTCTTCTTCTTCTTCTTCTTCTTCTTCTTCTACTACTACTACTACTACTACAACTACTACTATTATTCCGATCATAAAATAATGCCCAGTTCCATGAATTATTCAAACCTAGACAGGAAATTTGTTACAATTTATTTGTTTGTTTTCTTGTCACAATTATTTGAAACCAAAGGGAAGGATAAAAATTTAGTAGCTTAAAACAGAACGAAAACACAAATGTTAGATGTGATTTTCAAACTGAAGAACTCTGGCAAAATTTCTTGACATTTTTTTCAGTCCCCAAGTTGGCTGTTCTTTCTTAAAGAGAACAATCAACTCGCGTCGAAAATATGGTAACTGCGACATCCTGGAACAACAAATGATTAAAAGATTGAAATGTTAGCTTTTTTTTTAGTTCATTAACATAGTAAAATGTATAGTTATTTTTTTATCTATTAATTTAATTTTTATCATATTGTAAATGTAAAATTTCTTGGATTTTGTGGGACACCCTGTAATAGCATTATTACTTTTTTTTTTTACTTCACAATGTTTTTGCCGATACACTTTACAGTCTTATCAGGTGTAAGTCAGTTTTGGTGTACATTCGAACAACTTTAAGTAGAATAATTTAATTCATTCGTATTTTTGTCTCGTTTTAAGACTTAAGTTAGAAGGAATTACAGATCCGTTACACCCAGATTTCGCAATTTTATTTTTATTGAAAAAAATAATACAAGAGCTTCTTGGGTTTGTCAAATTTTAAATAAATTTGGTTTACCCAGTTGAAGTCAAAAACCAAAAAAACCAAAAAAAAAACACTACATAATTGCTATAAATAAGGAACGAAAATCAGTTATTTTGGCTACAAGTAACAAACTGTGTTGTGCTTAACGTGTTATTGAAAACAACAGTAAAGTGTAAAACTGAAGAACTTAACAAAAGATTCAATTAATTTACAAAATTTAATTAAATAACAATTTAGTAAACAACTGTATCACAGTTGCCAGTACAGTGAGAGTTTTCTGTCTTATTGTATCATGTTCTTATATTCACCTTTCTGGTTTTGTTTTTTCACTCTCAGTAACCATTTTCATCTTAGTGGCTTTTATGGCTTTACTTCGGGATGAAGTGAATAAACAGAAACGTCTTTTTAAATAGTGAATTACACAATTTAGAAGTAATCCTTTTACACCTACAGTTATCCAATTTCTGACGCACAAAACCCTGGAATATTTTGAATGCTAAGCAAACGCAACTGTTAGATTGAGTTATCAATAATTTCTGTTTTTTAGTACCGATTTTAATGATCAATGTCACATTCTAGCTAACTGTTCTTAAAATATGACATGACACGTGATGAAAAGTGGTTTGCATACAGCTATGTTAGACGCAAAAGGCAGGTAGATTAACAAGGCTAACCACCAAAAGTTAATCCCAGTGGAAGAAAGATAATGCTATGTGTGTGTTAGGTTAATCGGGGTAATATTCATTTATAATGCGTGAAACGAAATGAAAAACTAAATGCACATTTATACATTCAGCGGCTGAAACCTGTCCATAAATGCTTGGTCGTCATTGGGAAATAAGGTTGTTCTCCGCCGCCACAATACAAGACAAAACCCTATACAGAAACAATAAAATAGGAAAGTGTTTGGACAAAATTCTGGGATGAATCAACAAATCACTGGAAATAATGGTGAAATAGGAAAATTAAATAAAATGTAATTGAACTATGATTTCTGAAGAATAAAGTCGATAAACAAAAACGGAAATTATTTATGAATCAAACTAATATAAACTATTCTATAATACGCTTCATTTGACGAGACTACTGTCTGACTGAACTCGCCATTTTTGAATGTGCTGAATCATTCACAAATAGAGGCGTTATTTATGGTGGCTTTCGATTTAGACATTCTGAAATATCTGTCAAATAAACATTATTTCCAATCTGTACTCAGTGTAAATCTGTTTGAACGGATGTACAAGTGTCTAGGTTGTGCAAGTTCCAGAAGAATACATGAATGACTATCGCGACCTTATTCGACATTTGCGTGATTGAATATGGAGTAGACAATAATAATTATTAAAACTGAAAAAGGCTAGACAATATAGACCAAACAAGTGTTGAATTCGGCGTGAATAATGAAGACTGTCCTGCTGAGGAGACATTTTGTAATTACTTCTCTCGTGATGACTATCAGAAACTCTGGTTAAAAGATAAAAGACCGCCAATAATAATAATAATAATAATAATAATAATAATAATAATAATAAAAATATTTCGAAAGTATGTCGGCTGGTTTGTCTGTCTGTCTGTCGGTCGGTCGGTCTTCTTCTTCTTCTTCTTCTTCTTCTTCTTCTTCTTCTTCTTCTTCTTCTGTGTGTCCAGGACCTGCGCGACCATAGCTCTCCACAACTTTCTAGCCCGTAATAGTCTTTCTACCTTTGCTAAGGTTCTCACGCCCCGCTACGCCACCCATTCACACAAGCTCGTCAGGTAGTTAGCTCGTTATCTTTCTCAGCTATTTGGCCCTCAATATGCATTTTGGTGGTTCAGTTTTCCCAAGATCTCTCCCCTCATTGTGTGCACAAGGAATTTCAGCTGTTTCTCCCTGATTTTGAGCATAAGTGTTTGTTTTTTTTACACTATTTACAATATTCGGACATATCGTCCTCATCTTTGTTGCCATATTTATCACAACATTACGGCCTTTGTACTCTCCGGCCTTCTTCAGGTGGTTAGAATGTCGAACTGAACCCTTTATTTCGCTCGCAGGGGTAGACTGTTCTAGTTCCACGTGCCATGTCTAATGGATGTCAGTTACCAGTTATCTCCTGTTAATTCACCACTCCAAGTTCTCCTCTGCCTTAACCATGTATTGAACTCACACTGTCACTGGATCTAACCAATGCCTTTATCCATTGTGCCATGTGTCTTTAAGAACACATGGTATAGTGGATAAAGGAACTAGAACAGTCTACCCTAGCGAGCGAAATAAAGGGTTGTGTTCGACATTCCAACCAACTGAAGAACGCCGGAACGTACAGCGGCCGAAACGTTGTGATAAATATGGCAACAAAGATGAGGATGATAGTTCGAGCAATCTAAATAGTGCACATAATACCTCATCTCAGAAATATAGACAGGTAACTGAAGTGTTCTTTTTGTTGCCATTTCCTTTGCCAGTTTCCCGTTCTGTCCACGGAATTCTTAATATCCTTCTGTAGAACCAGATTTCAGTTGTCTACAGTTAGCATTCCCTTCTATTTAAGCGGATCTATATCACATAGTAATCTAGCCCTCTTTTCTTTGTTTCTAAGTAATTTCTCTTGTTCATCAGCACTTTACTTAGCTTTTCGAATGCCGGTTTTGCTAGTCCAATGCCTCTTTAAATTACATATCAAATACGCATGCATATATAAAATCATGTCTTTGTTTTGAAAAATAAGGCTTTACTCGAAATCAACGCGACAAAGCGTGCGTAACGTAGTCAGTTTGTATGGAAAGCAACTGAAAAGAGACTGACACAATGGCTATAGTGACATCTTAAAAAAAAAAGTGTGTCAAGTAGTTAGTATGTTTGATCAATCAAGCAGTTTAGATTGATTGATTGGTTTTTTACGGTCTATCAACCCTTTGTAAGTTATTTAAAGCCAGAAAATGATTTTAGATTGTAAGAATATATATTTTTGGGATAGTAATGGTTTAGTGATATTAGGCTTACTAATTAAGGGGAAGAATAGGTAGATGTAAATATAATCAACCCAAATAAAATTGGAACTCGGCCCTCGACATTGATCCGAAAGAAATCTTGGATGATTGCAGGAAGGTGATTTATGATAAGTCTATACATGGTTATAATAGTAATAGCAATAATGAACATTCTCCGGTTACAGAGATAGGACATGTAACAATTTTATGGGACTTTATAATGCACACAGACAAAACCACCAAAGCTAATCGCACAAATTTTGTTATTAAATACATAAACAGAATGTGCTATCTTATTGACATTTCAGACCCCGCAGGTTGTAATGTATTTTGGAAAAAAAAAACAAAACTATCAAAATGCAAGGATCTTGAATCGAAAATCTCGAAAATGTGGCATAAAAAAACATCAATAATTCCAGTTGTAGTTGGAGCCCTCGGGTTGATTGTTAAAGGTTCCGATAGACTCAGGGAAGGGATTTCTGGTAGACCCAGAAAGAAATACAAAAAAATTATACTCACAAATAAAGCTCACACATTACGAAGTGCTTTATCTATATATAATGTGTGTGATCTTATTTTTCATTTTTTTTACAAAAAATGATCAGTATAAAAGGACTGGGACTGGGAAGGAAATGTGCTTACAACAGAAATCAAAAGAAATAATAATAATAATAATAATAATAATAATAATAATAATAATAATATAATTGCAGTAGACTAATTGAAGGGATTCCTGGAAATCCATGCCTCAAGGAGATACAAAAAATTGTTCTGACAAGTACAGGCCACACTTTACGAAGGGCTTTATCTATGTAATTTTTTTTTTTTTTTTTTTTGTCAGTGGAAAGTGTCATGATGCCATTTCTAACCTTAGGTCCCTGGGCGGGACCCGGAAAGAAATGTGTAAACACCAGAAATCAAAGAAAATAAAAATAATTATAATAATCAGGTTGTACAATATTGGCACCCACTGAATATAAAACTCGGCATGATAGAGTGGGCCAATATCTGCACTGGAAAATATGCAACCTCTACGGGAAGGAAACTGAAAGAAACTGCTATGAACACCACACAGACTCGGTTACGGAGATAGGACCTGATACAATTCTATGGGACTACACAATACACACTGACAGAACAATCAAAGCCAACAACCCAGACATTGTTATTAAAGACCACAAACAAAAAAAGTGCCTCCTTATTGATATGGAGGTCCCTGTTGACTGCAATGTATCTTTGAAGATATTCAAAAAGCAGTCAAAATACAAGGACCTTGAAATAGAAATCTCGAAATTGTGGCATATGGAAACATCAACAATCCCTGTTGTAGTTGGAGCCCTAGGACTGGTTGGAAAAGATTGCAGTAGACTAATTGAAGGGATTCCTGGAAGTCCATGACTCAAGGAGATACAAAAAATTGTTCTGACAAGTACAGTTCACACTTTACGAAGGGCTTTATCGATGTAATTATTTTTGGCAGTGGAAAGTGTCATGATGCCATTTCTAACCTTAGGTCCCTGGGCGGGACACGGAAAGAAATGTGTAAACGCCAGAAATCAATAATAATAATAAATATAATAATAATAATAATAATAATTATTATTATTATTATTGTTATTATTATTATTATTACTATTGGTCAAACTAACACAAAAAAGTATATAAAATCCATGTACTGTATAGTAGAATGTGTGCTACAGGAGGAACTGTGAATTTTAAACAAATATTCGGACGCATAAACATTATAATAAAAAACGATAGAATTTCCTAGAGAAAAGCAGAAAAATAAACTTGAACTTCGATACTGACCATATCATCCACAGGAGAAAACTGGATATAACATTTGTGGATAAGAAAAAGATCTGCAAGAAATTTGGCCTAGCCGTGCAGAAAGATCAGAAGGTGAAGATGAAAGAAATTGCATTAAATGAAAAAAAAAATCTCGCACGTTTCCTAGTAAATTAAGTAAGTATAATGTATATTAAAATCTCAGTTCACGATACAGTGTGTGTTTGTGAACAGACATTTTTTATTCCTCTCTCAAATATGGGAAGAAAATGTGACGATTGATTTGTCGATTGCTTTTACTTGATGCAAGGAATATGAAAAGAAGTGTGGATAGTGTAAGGATTATCGGCGTGGAAAATTAATTTGGTGTACCGAGTTCAGTCTCCGCTCAGTTCAGTGGCATTCACTCTACGCTAATCCCCTTAAAAAAAACATGAAGCCATCTTCATCAAGCTATGAGTTAAATAACAGGGTTGACTGGGTTATATTGGCATGAGGTGGTAACCACCCCAAGAGAATGAAATCTCTGAATTTAAAACCAGCCGGAAGAGAGATGCGCTCTTGTCTAAGATATACCACTGTTACTATTACCGCGGTATATGTGACGTCCTTATGACCCTAATTGTTACAAGACTAGTCGCTCGACATGAGATTACAAGAATGCATAACATTATATACGATAATTGGTAAATGTCCTTATAGATTAGGATGATAGCAATTTAGCTCAGAAGGACATTCGCAGGAAAGAGAATATCATTGAAAACAGGGACTGGAATAGGATTTAATGAATTATACACGATTTTGAAGCTAGAGGCATTACAAAGTGGATTTCTCGGGGCTGTGGCATTAAAAAAGACCATTTAAACCTCTCAAAAAATCAGAGATTGAAATAAAGGTATTTTAACGAATTCTTTTCTTCCGATTGACTAATTGGAAGAGAAGGAAAAACTGATAAATATCCTGACATTGCCAGATAAGAAATATATATATATATATATATATATATATATATATATATATATATATATATATATATATATATATATATGAGCTACGAAGGTCTTAGCCAATCACATAAAGCTGAATAGCAGATTTAAGCGAAATTTTTTTCTTCATAGATTCTTCAAATTATATCGGCGCAGTTTCGTATCAAAACGTAAACAAAGCAAATTTCTAAAGAAGTAATGGATTTTTATTTATTAATCCGAGATATTTTCTCAATTTCATCGTTATTTACAGTGGGTACGCGCATTTCAGTGGACGCTCCCTTTATTTATTAAACATTATATTTATTTATTTTCGTCTAGCGGCCTGAATATGCGAGAAATCTTATTAAAGAAAAATAAACACGTGTGTATGCACACACACACACACACACACACACACACACACATGTATACACATATATGCATATATATATATATATATATATATATATATATATATATATATATATATATATATATAGATAGATAGATAGATAGATAGATAGATAAAGATAATAATATAATGAATTACATAATAGATATACATCGGACAGATAATAATAGATCCAGGAACATAGATAGATAGTTAGATAGATAATATAGATAGATATATACAGTCTCAGTCATCAACAGACAGACTGTTTCTTTGTTTCATAGCTTCCTTAGACATCAGTCAAGCCGGGATCGAAACCCGGCTAAATTGGTATCAGTCTTATAATATATATATATATATATATATATATATATATATATATATATATATATATATATGTTGTATTTGGAATAGACGTCCCATTTATTTTCTTTTTAAATCATGTATTAAGTCTATTGACCGACGTCATCTGGAAAAACGTGTTCTCTGGCAGAGATCAACTCTTGGTTTACTCTCTGTTCGTATGTATTTTATATGTACAATGCTGAGTATGCGTCTGAACCTATGAAAATCGATCACACTATATTCACAATATGCCTATATCCTTTTAATCTCTGTTTGCTACTGAAGATATTCAAAAATGATAGATAAAAAATAATAGATTCTGTCTTCGTAGCAGTAATACTTCTATTTACTTTTAAGACATGAAGCATATTCAAACTGGGTATTTAATTAGTGAAAATGTCAGTTCTCTTGCTTATTGTTGTGCATTCCGAGATGAATTCGGTCTCTCCAAATGTAACAATCATACAAAGGTAATAGTTAGTAAATCCAGGAACGCTTATATGAAATATAGATAGATATATACAGTCTCGAAGTAGGATTCCTTAGAGTCTACGCCGCTTAACTCCCCCTATCTCCTATATTTTCTCTCTCTCCATATATCCTCTCTCACTGACTGTCTTTTTTTAACGGGGGAGTTATATTTTTCCTAAGATCTCTTTTTGGGGGAGTTTTTTTTTGAATTTTTGAATTTGTACAACCCTTTGTGCGTATTAATGCAACGGACTTTCGTACTCTCTTCTTGTACTGGGATTTGTAGGTAAGCCTCACTAAGATCTATTTTTGAAACTATCTTACCGCCGTTGAACTTTATAAATATCTCCTCTGGGCTCGGTAGTGGGTAATCAAATTTTCAGGCCGGTAAATGGTAAATGTAATTAATACTGATTAACTAAAATAGAGCATTTACTTGTATCCATAAAAATAACGTAGAAACAGAAAATATATTAAAATATTTGTCAGATTTAAACCATTTATATATATATATATATATATATATATATATATATATATATATATATATATATATATATATATATATAGTATGGATTTATCAATAAAAATATAAATAATAACATCATCAACGTGCAAAAATAGGTTAAAAATAATGCGATCATTATTAATAAAAAGTAAAATCCAACATTCTATAGCAACAAGTATGAACACGTCCACCTTGTGCTGACCGTGTTTAGAAAATTCCTATAACACAAGATACATACATTTTCCTTTTTAACAAAACTTGTTTATCCACCGTTTTTTTTTTTTTTAAATGGAAAGCGTTGAGCTAGAAGGGAGTCCCACAAGCAAGAAGTGCGAGAAAAGAAACTTTTAACCTATAATCTATGGTTCCATCTCGCCAGCTCAACTGTAAAATGATGAGATCTCGTTGCCAGTCTAGTAGTATGGAAGTATTTATAGAAAAGTCACCGGGTGGTAACCTTACGGCGGTGGGAAAGTGAATGAAGCCAAACGTCAGATCACGACCAATAATATTGCTGATTCTTCTTTAGATTTTATCAAGCAGCTCTAGATATATAGCAGGAGCACCGGGCCATATATAGCAGCAAGAGAACGTTAGCCCCAGAACGCACAACCATTTACTCTCCTGGGGGGGGGCAGTATCAGCCATGTTGATGGAAGACAGAGAGTGTCCTCTCAGATGATTAATAGTGAGCGGTTTAGTTTTGTAGGCGTTAAAATTAACAAGCTATCCTTTACTTCACTTATATATATATATATATATATATATATATATATATATATATATATATATATATATATATATATATATATATATATATATAAGAGGTCTGATCAAAAAGTATCAGTTATGATGATGTTACTGAAGCTCAAATACATAGAGTGAAGCCGCTTGCCACAGGTTTACTTTTTTGAACGCATGCTCACTAAATTATAATGTTCTCGTTCACTTCCACTGTTTATAGCAGTGCTGGGTTGAAAAGTGTGTAGAGTGTATAGTCCTACATAGAAATAAGTTTAACCACAACTTAGGTCTGAAGAATGCCAGACTTATTAAAAAGGAAAGTAACTTACTTAAACGAAACGTTCTTGAGAATGCCGTTATCGAAACTTTCCAAAATATAAATCTGAGGTTCTGGATTTTTCATAAGTTCTTTAATAAAAGATATATATCTTTCCAAGCCATATGACATTATTTTTTTTAAAATAAAAGAAACCTATTTAAAATAAGTAAATGCAAAAATGTATTTTTCAATCTAAAATAAAGTATTAATTTAAAACAAAATCCATCATTTCTTCATTTTCGTTTATTAGGCATTAAATTGTATCTCTCAGCATTCTTCATGGTGACCCATGGCTTAGCCTGAAGAATAATTATGTGCGTTCTTAATTGCAAAAATTTGAAAACTTAACGAAATTTTTATTTCTGTTTATAATTTCTTGATGAAAAATAATTTCCTTATATTTGCCTTGATAAAGTTCATCATATATGCTAAGGAAAAAATCCCTATTGGCCTTTATTCATATATATATATATATATATATATATATATATATATATATATATATATATATATATATTTTTTACCATTTTTGACTGGAAGGGATAATCCCGAGGAGGATATAAATGTAGAGAGAGCTCAATGTAGACTACAGAGCATTATAATGATAAAAATAGGAAGGAGACTTCGATTTCGTGTCGGGGAGAAGGTTTTCGTTCTGATGAGGTGTGCATCACGTTTTTTCACAAAATAAAGATTAGAAACGAAATAAATAATTAAAGTCTCCCTCTTCTTATCATATATATATATATATATATATATATATATATATATATATATATATATATATATATATAATACAGGTAATATATCCAATGGTATAACATCCAAGTTGATCCTAATAATATCAAATATTGGATATTAAAACTGGTGCACAAAGTGAGATCTATGTATTTATTATAACAGAGCATATAATTTCCACAGCAATATATATATATATATATATATATATATATAAAGCTGGCGACATGTATTCGAGGATACTCGTCTACTAGGGCGGCTAGTAAATCCCTATTGCAGACTCTCGCTCAGGCACTTTTGTGTTTGTTCAACACCCACAGAGCCGACTTGTGGTTTATACTGCAACTATGCTGAGCAGACCTTAGGTACATTTTCTGGGAGAGAGCGTCTTATCTAGAATGATCAATATTCTAAACAATACCAGCACACTCAAAACCCTCGGTCACGATGACTTGTGACTTCGTGCTAGCACAGCTATCAATAGCCCCGAAGTGTTCCGTTTCCCCAATTTCACTCACAAGGCTTGGGTCAACCCGTGGTATGGTTTTCAGGCACTTTTCGAAGGTGCTGCACGCTGTGTTTGTCCCCGCTCCAGACCAATAACATCAGGAAGTTTCCTTCCTGACAATCGCCAGATTCGAACCCGGATCTCCTGGTCAGAAAGCGAACGTTCTGACCACTGTGCATTTGTATATGTGTCTGATCATAGTTACACAAGATTTTTTATCAATAAATTATTATTATTATTACTGTTTATTTAAATACTGTCTGGCTTTAAATAACCTGCAAAAGCTTGATAAGCCGTAAGAAACAAAACAGTTAATCATATAATAGGAATTAAACGATCTAAGTTTGTTATCTATCTATCTTTTTTCTGTATATCGGTCCAGCTAACGAGCTAGCCACATATTTTAAAAAATTACCATCTTGTGATTTATACTCGCAGAAATATTAGTATTTTAATTTTATTAGATATAACGTTTTTAAAGCGACAAAAAGCTAAGATGAAAATCAATACTAATGAAAATTGATAATAATAATAGTAATATCGATTCCTCGCTTGCATATTAGCTAACAGTTACAAAACATCATAAGTCGTTAAGAAAATGAAATCCTCTTTTGTGATAAATAAATAGAGTGAACGTGTGTTATTATTACATACTATTTTCCCCATTGGACACTATTTGCTTTGTACGATTATGTAATATACTAATGGATAGTTTTTCCGATCAACGAGATAATCGTGATACCAAGAAAAAGTTAAATCATGTTCAGAAAAATCACATACACACACACACACATAAATATGTATGTGTGTGTGTGTGTGTGTGTGTGTGTGTGTGTGTGTGTGTGATAGCATCTCTTTTTTCCACTGGTGAAACTTGCTGTTCAAAGGCTGCCCAGGCCTTTCTTTTTTTTTTCCTAATCATTATTCCTCTCACAAAAGACAACAGGCCGGAGTTACCGACGCCATTTTTAAGCCATGTTTTCCTTCAAATTACACACAATCATGAACCTGGCATTATCCTGAGATATTTATAGCCATCACTCATCAGTATTTAACGTACACGTCACACTCGCACTAAGGCTGTTTTTGTTTTTTTTTTCTTTAAATTTATCTTTGTCGGTAACTTATTTATAAGTTAGGAAAGCATGGTTTCAGCGGCCAATTTTAGACATTTTTCTCACTGAGGCAGATATTGGTATCATAGAAAGTCGTCAGTGTTTGAGCCACGCTGTAAAGCCGGGATCTCAAATCCTGATTTCCAGTGCAATGTAATGGGCTTTCGGCTGCAGTATTTGAAACACTAGATATTATTAGAGGCCAACATTGACATAAGAGCATAATTCGCCATTTCACTCTGAGGACTGAAATAAAAGTCAAGGAAACCTGGTGTTGACCAGTGGTTCTCCGAGTCATGATAAATTAATGACGTTTTTTTTTTTATTAATTCCTAATGGAACGATTTCCTGAGATCCGGAATGTTTATCGAGAAATTTACTAATTTTAGAAATCAAATATGTAATGTAATATGTTTACAGTAGGAATTCGTTTATCTCCTGAAATAAAAGTAGTACCTTGTTTCGTCAAAACTAGTTCTGTATTGGTGAGATTGAAGAGACCATTCGAGAACTTATTCCTGTGCGAGGTTATATGGGGTGTCGTACACTTCCAGACTACATGGCTGCCTCTCGGCTGTACCAACATGATCGAAAGGAATACATTTACGGGCAGTTTGGCTGCAGGAATTGTTGGAAGGTTTTCAGTGTTAAAAAACCAACCACCATCTGGGGACTCGACTCCGGATTTACTGTCTGGATTTACTTCTATAACCTTTTCCGTTTTGGGGTATGATCGCAAGGTAGCAGCGGTTTAAAATCGCGCTTTTCCTTTAACCCTAGATGGCCTTCCTTTCTGGGCTGACCAACTTCAACTAGCCCAAGCAGTTGCATACGAGGCGTCAGTATTATTATATTACGTTAAATCAATATTTGCATTTTTTTTTCAGTTAAAATCCGTTTTTTTGCAGCTTCGAAAAAAATGCGTCAACTGCCCTCCAGTTAATAATTCCATATGAAAGAGACTGATTAGTAACAAGTCGGCAGCGGCTACAATAGGACGTTCCAAAAATAATGCCTCCGATTGTATATTGTTCACCCATAACTTCACACACTGTAAATAAATCTACCCATCTGTTCAATTATTTGTAGCGTGTAATTAGGAGAGATGAATTTCTGATCTCCCATCGCGGATATTTATCTACCTATCTGTCATGCCGGGATGCAAGTGTCATATCTTTTCATTTTAAATGGGAGGATGAGCCTGGTCCTTAGCTCATATGCGTGCCTATGGGCTCTCCATATAAAAACGAATTCGCATCTTTTCATAGTGGGGAAGCCAGATATATAAAATCTTTCTCTCTCTCTCTCTCTCTCTCTCTCTATATATATATATATATATATATATATATATATATATATATATATATATAAACATTGAGAATATAACGTACATTAAACTAAATTTTTTATCACACACACATACACAAACACACACAGACACACACACACACACATATATATATATATATATATGTGTGTGTAATTTATTCGAAAATTATAACATAAATATGTTATAAAATCACTACAAAAATAGCCATTTTGTTTCAACACTTCTGGTGTCTTATCAAGTGATGGTGTTATGTATGTATGTACGTATGTATCTATCTATCTATCTATCTATCTATCTATCTATCTATATATATATATATATATATATATATTCATCACACGTCGCTATATAACGTAGACGTCACACTCGTACAAGTACTGTATTTTCCTTTACATTCATCTTTGTCGGCAACTAATATGTGAGGATACCATGGTTTCATCGGCCAATTTTAGACTGCATTCTCACAGAGTGTTGGAGCCACGCTGTTAAGCCATGATCTCAAATCCTAATTCGCAGAGCAATGTAATGGGCTTTCGAACGGCAATATTTGAAACACTAGATATTATTAGAGGCCAACTTTGATATAAGGGCATAAAAGCCCTGTAAAATAAAGCGTCAACTAAAAATAGTGTCAGGTATAGCTTCGAGTGACGTACAAAATAATGATTTGTTTTTACTCATTCCTGATGTAATCATTATATATATATATATACATATATATATATATATATATATATATATATATATATATATATATATATATATATATATATATATATATATATATATATATGTCACAATCCCTTACATTGATTGCACAACACTGAGTTTGAGGACAACGCAATTTTCGACGCTGAAATAACAGCACTTGAAAATGAGAAAAATCGTCGGAAAATTGAGTTGTTCAATGTAAGGAATTATGTATATTGTATATTTCTGCTATATGCTATATGTTAAATAGCTGTGTATATTTATACGATCACTTGCTTGTGCATCTATCTATATTTACTCATTTGATTATATATATATATATATATATATATATATATATATATATATATATATATATATGCATTTACAATATATGTATATACCGGTTGTAACAACAAAATTGTCCAATTGTTAGATTAGTCTTTCAACCGCTCTTAGAAATGATTAAAGTTATTTTACTGGAACTCTCCAAGGTTTTGATAGTAACATTGAACTCCGTTTTGTCCGATAAGAATTTATAATTACTGTCCAAGCTTAACAGATGAATTGTGATGTATGCGATCATAAATGAAAATGACATGTTCATCATTAATTAATCGTAGTTAACTATCGGATGATCATGAAGGATTGGAATAAAGTTCAAATATATATATATATATATATATATATATATATTAGTGTGGTTTCCGAATTTATTCAAGATGATCTTTGCCCACTCTAACTTTCTAACTTTCTGTCTTGGGGTAACATGGTGACTCACACGTATCACGTACGATATCATTTTCAAATCTTTTTTTCACTGCTCTTTGCACTGTCATACCTGAAACTTGTGTCTCATTGCCAAACGTCTTGTGGAATGAGTTGGATCATTTCTTATTGATCTGTTATGTCTAAGCTGCGAGGAAGATCCCTCTTTCTGTTGTGATCTCCTGATACAGTTTTCCTCTCGCCTTTTTAAAACCTATTCACTGTTCTCTTGGAAGCTCTTTGAAGGACTTTCAAGAATGAAACCAGAGTATGAATGTTGGTACTATTATTGAAAGCCTGAATGATTTTTTCTTTCGCGATTTCTTAGTTGGAAAGACAATAAGACTGACCCAAAATGATTTTTGACATTTCTAGGTGAATAATCAAAGAATGTTGTCAAAATGGCTAAACGTCTTATCTGAAAATCTGGTAAAAAGAAAAAATGAAATCAATTGGTTTAGTTATTTTTTTATTTTTATTTTAGAGATTAAACATTTTGTAGGTTGGACAATTAGGGTGTAACAGAATTTGGCCTATTTTGCTGTTCACCCGTATATATATATATATATATATATATATATATATATATATATATATATATATATATATATATATATATATATATTATATATATTTTTTATATATTTATATTATTATTATATATATTATTATTATTTATATATATATATATATATGTATGTGTGTGTGTGTGTGTTTGTGTGTGTGTGTGTGTGTTTGTGTGTGACCATGTGCATTTACTATATATATACATATATATGCATTTGCTATATATATATATTGTATATATGCATTTACTATTTATATATATATATATATATATATATATATATAAGACGCCACATGGTTCTTGAAAATGACTGAGACGGCTGATAATACTTGAATAAAATAAAAGAGCAAACATGAACTTGGAAAAATTTATCCCCAAATTGATATTAAATTCCACTGATCGTTACGATCTTTTGGCTTTGAGTCATATAATTAAGAACAGTCGTAGGGTTCTCATCTTTCGCAAGATAAAATCTCCCTCAGGAGATCACGATAGCCATTTCATAGCATCTTTAATAAAGAGGACATTTCGAAAGAATTGTTATTTTTAAACACGTTTCACGTACGCGTCTAACCCCTCATTTATAAAGGCCGTGTTTCACATTCGGAATCAGTAAGAGTTCAATTAAACACCTTATGCATATAGATATTTATCCTTAACCCTATGAAGTAATGAAAAGTTCGTTTATTCTTTTCAGACGAACACAGTCTCTCGTTGGTACAACCAGTTAAACAATCATTCATACTAGACATATGTTTCCATGCTTCTCGACAATATGAAAAAAGCACGCTGTTGATTTTTCTTCTTGAATTCATCTCTAAAGCTTAAAATGCATAATAATACTTGCTCTTATTTGTTAGTTAATATAATTGTCGTATTTATCATTAATTTGTTCATCTGTTTCTATTGTAAATTTAGAAAAATACGATTTTATTTTTATGGCATAGCTTTGTACCCCAGAAAAGCTTAAATGAAAACCTTGTAATTTTCGGGAATCAAGTGTAATCTTAGCTTGTGTGTTATACAAACTGAAGGGGAAACTATAGAATATCTAAATTCCTAATTTTTACAAATGTGGTTAACTACTTCAGAAATCCATGTATTACAAATAATTTGTGACCTTGCAAAATACTAAGCGATTCAGGAAATTATCTGGGGTTGTACAAGTTATTATATGAACTTGTTCGTTTTATATAATTTATTTTATACTTATTATTTGTTAATAGTTCTAATTAATCATTTAATAATGCATTCGCCTTTATAGTGTATGACACCCTGCCAACGATCCAATAAATATTCAACTCCTTAACGCTAGCCATCCGTAGGTTTTGACTCGAAAATTTCATGAAGCAACGTTTTAAGCTCCACATTGTTGTTGAACGAAACACCCCTCAAATTATTAGAAAACAACCAAGAAAGGGCTAAATTAAAAGAATAGGCTGGGTGTGACAGAAACTCCCTACTGAGTTCTTTAATTGTCTATTTGGTCTTGTTAGCGACTTGAGATTGTGCATTGTCATTTTGAATATTCACACTGTATCGTCGGTCAGGTCTTTTCTCCTGAATTTCCTCTTTTCTCCTGTTCATTTGTTCAACATACAGCGTCGCATTGGTCCTTTGGTTGTTTTGAAGCATTTCATATCGGTAATTAAGTCATCTGTGCAAGTAGCACAAATGTATCGACCAGCTTTGGCAGTTTTGGGACTTTGACTAAAAGCAAAGAGAATGAGATGTTGAAAATGGCCCATTCTAGCTTACTTGGCATTCTATCTCAAAGGTGTGTCCTGATCTGAAATAAAATTTCAATAACGTTATACAACAGCTTTTCAGACTGGCCAGAGTTGCTAAGAAACAAAAAATGCCCGAAAGATTATTCTTTGAGATCATTAGCAGAAAATCAGAACAAAAAAAAACGAACGAATATATACATCAATCTAATCTTAGCTCAATGTTTTTTACCATCATGTGAAGTCAAATCCCCTCATGATACTATCTGGCCACAATTACTAGTCATATTTAATATACTGTGTCCTTTCTAGACGTAGGCGATTATGGCTCTCCATAGCTTCCTTCTTCTGAGTATCTTTTGACACATTAGCACTCTTCTTTTTCTTAATTCTGACATTCATTCACGCAATTCTGGGAAATAGAGTACCCCTTGTCTTCCTTCTTTTTCCCTTTCATTAACTATGTTCTGTGAGTCTTATATACGCCAAGCTTTCTTTCCACATTATGTGTTGTTAAAATTTCAACTGTCCCTTTCTGAGTGTAATTATAAGTGCCCTTTTAATTCTTATTTTTCTTGAAACTTCCTCATTGCTCAAATGTGGTCCATGGCATTCTCAATATCTGTTTGTAGAACCATATCTCTGTCACTTCAAGTACGTTCTTCATCTGGGAGGAAACTAGCCAGACTTCACTGCTATTATTAATTAGATATTACATAGCAGTTCAGTTGTATTTTCATTTTTTAATAAAGTTTTCCCATATCTTGTCATGTTGCTTAGTTTCTGGAAGATAACGCTTCGATAAGTCTATGCGTCTTCAAGTTTCATTGCTACATTTTCCGTCGAAACTTCTTTCTTTACTAACATGTCAAAAAGATCTTTCAGTTTCCTTTATGATTTTGCTGTCAACATAATGCCGCCTGCATATTTTCTATTGTTGACATAATGTCCAGCAATAATAAATCCTTTTTCTTACGCATAATTTTGTGTTTTTAATATTTCCAAATTTTAAATGTACCTAAATGTACGATCCATCAATTTATGGTTGAATTAGCTAGATTTAAACGTAAGTTCTATGCTCACAGTTTTCTTTGTCGCTTGTGGAACTCTCTTGGCGGCTACATACATTTCAGCCATCTTTGATCATCACATATTTAAACGCAATATCAAATGGAATCTACTGCCTTCCTGGTTACGTTTCTATTTTTTCACTCCATAATAATTTTTCTGTTTTCTAATTCTTTCACATCCAGTAACATCATTGCGCCTCTGTAGCTTTAGTGCCTTCATTGGGGTAAATTCGATTAAAAACAAATAATGATGTACGAGTTTATTTTTTTAAAAATCCAATCCCTTATCCCTTTAGGGAGTAAGCAATCATGTCTGACTCTTTTCTTTATTATCTGTGAATATGACTTGGAGAACATAGAGGATTAGTTTACCTGCCTTTCTGTGTTTTTTATTGTCCTAGATTTGCTGATACCTAAAGCTAGAAAGATGAGTCTTCTGCTGTTGTTTAACATATTCCTACTCTTCCCGAGGGCAAAAGTGCAAAATTAACGGGACAGATTTTCGCGGACTTTTAACTCGGATAAATAATTTTATTTGGTGCGCCGACAATCGTTACGCTACTTATCTATCTGTTTTGAGAGTTTACTTTTACAATCCGAATTCACCATTATAATTTAATACAAGAATTTAGCACTATCGAAATTTGTATGCGTCATATTTTATGGGTAAAAGAACAGGTCTCATTTTACATAGGCGAATTGTAATATCGAATATCCTAACGCCATTTCTGGAATCTTTCGAAACTTTCCATCCAAACTTCTTTTCAGTAAGTTTCTCATAAATTGTTTCTATCCACTCGATTATCTGTCCACTGAGTATGATGTGGATTCGTACGTCCGAACTAATAAGGTTTGATCGATGCTGTAGACATTTGACCTTTAAATAGCTGGAGTCCTGACACACTTAACGTCTGTAAGTTGTCTGTTTACTTATATATAGGGTAATGAATGTTCCTATTTGACAGCATAATTGTCTCACCGACGTCGAACATCTGCTATCTATTTAAACGAAACGGAACTACTACTACTAACGCGATCAGTGTGCGTAAAAACAATAGCAAAGATGGCGGATAGCGTTTGAGAAAAATGGAACTCAGTGTGAAGAGGACAACTGTAAAATATTTAGTAGCTCAGTTTGCAGACTAGCTGCCGAACAGGGGCAACCTTGTAGGGTTAAAAAAAAAGACTGAAGATTTTTACTAATCAATATTCTTTAATTTTTTTTTCTAATCGCACAATCGAGTAATAACTCGCTTATTTTCAACGAAATGATATTTTACTCGTCCACGTAAAATAGACAAATTTGCATTTAAACTTATTTTATCCTGTCTACGTAAAATAGACAGTCAGACTGTTTGGTCAGTATTTTTTTTTTATTATGAAAGCAGGTAATGTTGCGAGACATATTTTTCAGCCATCTTTGATCATCACATATTTAAACGCAATATCAAATAAAATCTACTGTCTTCCTGATTAAGCTTCTATTTTTTCGCTCCATAATAATTTATCTACACAGGTTTAACAAGAAGTTTATTTATTTTCCCCATCATCTTTATGGAGGCTTGAGATCGTCAGTGCAATGGTTGTGTTTGCTGTGTAGGCAGGACTTGAACATAGGTTCTGTGTTCTGTGACTGTTGTCTTCATGTGGGTGTAGTTGAAGTATATTGGCAAGAGAACCATACCCAAATGAAAAGCTTTGTATTTGCAGAAACTATTATACTAAAAAATAAAAAAAATATTCACAGACTTCTATATTTCCTTTAATAATTGATGAATAAATGATTTTAACTTGTTTTTTTAACAATCGATGGTGGAAAAGATTTTAAATTCTCTTAACAGTTCATTGGGAAAATAGATAAAGTTCAATCTTAAATATGTGTGATGTTATTTTTAACGTTGTCTACCTTTATAATAATAATAATAATAATAATAATAATAATCATAACAATATTTGCCTGGGCTTCTATTTTGCCGAGACCTGTAAAATAAGCTTAAATCTATCTTTGTCTATTTTATTTTGTTTCTTGGTCTATTTTACCGGGACCGGTAAAAAAGCCTCTCCCTATTTTCAATACGTTAAAATCAAACTCGTACCGTTTTATTACCAACGAACAGTCTCCATGCTTTCCTCAGTCATAAGAAAACGGTTGCATCTTTGGGTGACATTCAATGTTTTGAATATCTATTAGGTCTCAGTTTCACTTGAGACCCTAAGTGAGTCTCATATATAATATCCATTGATAAAGAAGCAGGAAAAATATTCGGCTCACTGTATCGATTCAAGATTCGTTATTTTAGCTCTGTTATTTTTACATCGAGCACTTTTTTTGCCTGATTTCATTCGTATTGTTTACCTTTTTGTTTCCGTCACTTTTGGTAGTAGATATCGCACACTGTGATAATAGATGTTCTGCCAGTAATATGGAAATTTTTTAAGTGCCAGTGTGCAAATTTACTGTAGACGACTTTGCGATCAAGGTACCCTCTAAACATATTCGTCGTAGTGAAATTTTTTCTCCTTTGGTCAGAATAGTATTTTTATGTCAAAATTTTGGTCAGTTTTGTCACGGTAAGCAACCAAAGCATTTGATGTAGTTTTGTAAAATGTCTCTTTCTTATTCATATAATCTTTTCCTTAAGGTTTCTCTTATGTATTTTTATGACAATCATTACAGGCCATCGAGTAACCTCCTTTTCATTAGCTTTTTAGCTTATTGTTTTGTTTTCTTTTGGTTTTGTATTGACTAAGTCTTACTTTAAGTGTAACAAATTGTATGTTGAGTTTAGATAGAGTCATTCCATTTGTAGATGTGATAGAGTTGGTAGGAAAATCTTTTCTTTTGATTCAGTGGGATTGTCAGTTGGGGAGCTGTTTTTCAATTTTTGAATATTTTATGGGCCTTTTGTTTCGAATTGAATATAAAATAATTAGGTTACTTAGAATCCTGAAAAGGTTTTCAATGTATATTTTCTCTTCATGTAAATATTAAGGGCTGAGAATTGTGCGTGCTTTTAAGTAGAATCCGATGATTATACGGGATTTTATTTTGTTGTCCTGATGAGAATAGGAATTTATTAGTTTGTTTTTGTTGGTTCATTTCCGGTGGAGACCATGTTTTAAACTATTGTTACCATGGTGTAGTTTGATATTTAGGAAAGGTAAGTAATTGTATTCGTCCATTTTGTATTTAAATTCTATTTCGTATTCGACTAGGCCAGGTAAATTAATATCACAAGTATATATGAATAGAGCATCATGAATATAAGAAGATACATGCAGTCACCACACTGAGAGGGGATCCCATTGTTAGTCCAAATTTTTGTTTGTAAAAATCATTATTAAATACGAAATAGCATTGATTGGTGATGAGACGGCTGATTTTTATTATTTTATCTGTTGGTTGGGAGAGATTTGCCTTTGACTGCATTAGATGTTTTTTAGGAGATTTAGACATTTTTCAACTGGTACGTTGGCGTAAAGGGATTTGATATCTAGACCGGCCAGGAGTTTGTCAGTCATGTTCATTTTCCTTAGCTTTTTCAACTCGTCTAGCTGAGTTCTTTATATGACATGGACTGATTATTCCAAGGGGAGAGGTTGGAATTTTTATCATATTTTTCACCAGTTTCATTTGGGGCGCTATCCTTTCCTGAGATGATGGGGCGTATCGGGATAACTGTTTTGTGGGTTTCAGGAAGACCGTAATGTTTCGTTGTTCTAGGGGGATGTTCTATGAATCTATACCATGATGCATTTTCATTTTTAATTAGTTTTCTTATCTCCGTGTTAAAGTTTTGAGTTTCAGTAATTATTTTATATTCGTATGTGTCGGTATCGTTGAGCAGTAATTTTTAAAATTAAATTAAATCAAATTAATTTTTTCTGCGCATGTATTCTTGTTCATGATCAAAATCCCACCTCCCTTGTCAGGAGTTGGGGGGGGAGTAACGTGTGTGCGTGTGCGTATTTAAGTAGCATATATCTAGACATTAAATCAAATATTTTTCCCTGAAATCAACCATGATATATCTGCTAATTTTTATCTTATTTTCCTAGTGTGCGTATCAGCTGTCGTGCACGGGTCAAATTTACGAAAGGTATTTTTGTGTGCATAGTTCCCTTAGACCACATCCAAACACAAATACATACATACACGATAGCAAGAGATGTATGAGTCGTCCATTATGTCACCAGAATATAATATTTATTCAAGCGTGGTTTATATCCGCGGCTGTCGTTTCGTGTGTAGATATTTATATATACTTTTATATAATAATAATAATAAACAAAATCTAATCCATCCCTGGGAAGTTTATATCTTTTAAGTAATTCGATCAGTGATCGATTTCCTTTGCCACCTCTTCCTCTTCATTTGTTCGATTCCGCCTTCAGAGCGAATAAAAACTCTCCACTCAAATAAGTCTGCTAAGGAAGAGTCTAGGACATTTTTTCCGATCGATAGACAACGATGTCAATCTTGACCGTGTTCATCAAGCGTGTGGTTAGTGGCTTTCCATTTCAAGACCATCACTTTACACTTTCTGCGCTTCTCATCAAATGAAAATCCGTTCTTATACAAGAATGAAATGATAATCTTTAGTAAAGACCGAAATAAAATAACGCGCAAAATCTTTCTACTAGGGAATGTGCCGATTAACGAACTGACTGTGAATGTATCAGCGTGAATAACTGTATCGCTATTTGATGACAGTATTACATGTTAAGTATAAATCCCAAAAGAAGAGAGAAACAGTTACTTTAATAGTCACTTTCCCGCCGTCGTAAAGTAAGTTCCCTGTGACTTATCTATAAATATTTTCATACATTATGAAATGGACAAAGTCCGACAATTATTTTAAGACATTTTTATGTTTAACATTCTTTTTATAGATATTTACCGGCCTGAATGTCCGAGAAATGTTCACATAAAAATGTCTTAAAATAATTGTCGCACTTTGTCCATTTTATAATGTGTGACGTCATTTGTTTACATTTGATACGCCATGAGCAGATATGAATATACGTGAGAGATTCATGGATGATTGAAGTATAAAAGCAGTAAATTCGACCTTGCTAACCGAACGCTCCTCCGTGGCCAAATCGGTAAAGGCAAGTCAAGCTAAATGACTGTTCCGTATAGGATACAGGTTCGTATCCTGTCGGAGTACGAATATTTTCTATGAAAATTTCTCGGACATTAAGGGCGGTAAATGTTGTTTAATACTGTTTATTATAAACAGAACATGTACTTAAATATTTGTATCTATAAAAAGAATGTTAACCATAAAAATGTCTTAAAATATTTTCATGTTAATAGTTCTGATGAGCTTATGAGATGAAATGTTGCAACTATTTACATTTTTCGGGCTGTTGTCCTCATCTATATTGTTATATTCACGACATTTCGGCGATATACGCTCCGGTCTTCTTCAGGTGGTATACGTTAGAATTTCGAACCGAATCCTTTATTTAATATTCGGAGATCGATTGTTCTAGTTAACCAGAAAACTTTTGGCAAGTAGAGCTAGAACAATCTACCTCCGTAGACTAAATAAAGGGTTTGATTCGAAATTGCAATGTATATCACCTGATGAATGCCGGTGCGTACATTTGTCGAAACGTCGTGAACATGATAATAAAGATGAAGACAACAGTACGAAGAATGTAATTAGTATAAATAGTTCCACTTTGTCAGCGTGACTTTGTGAATTTAAGCGTACTACGACATTAGCGGTAAGGTTTCATCATTTTACAAGTTGAAATGACTGCATGTAACCGTTAGTTCTATGTTGATATTTTCTTCTCTCGTACTTCTCTCTTGTGGAATTCTCTTCCGGATTCTTGTTTTCTAGCTAAATTTGATCTTTACAAATTTAAATGTAATGTCAATCTTCTGTCGTATTAATTACTGTTCTTTTATTGTCCTCTCGCCTTAATGTTTTCTTGCACTTGCATGATCAAAGATATTTGGTGGCTGTCGATAGAGAGTTAGTGACACTAAGTCTTCTCAAATTCCATGCATCAATTTAAGTATCCTCGCAGACTGGAGATACGTTGATCTAAGGACATTGTGAATTCTTTCTTAAATTTACAATTCATTCAATGTCGATTCTAGCGTTTTGGGGGGATGGCTGTAGACCCGTAAAGGTTTTTTTAAAATTATCCCGTCCACCTACCAAGGTGATAAAACCCATTTAGAATTTAAATACGATATCAATCTTTAACTTCTGCCTTCTTAATTCTTGTTCTTTTATTGTTCTCTCTCCTTAATACTGTTTTCTTTTTCTCATATTTTCTAACAGTCAGTAGCCCCTTGCGTCTTAGTGGCTTTAATATCTCGCTTGGGGTGAAATAATTAAAAAAAAAAGTTGACTGGAAAACAAGTACACAGAAGAAAGACCCAGGGACGAGAAATATGAGTGAAGAAATTTTTTGGCATAAAACTTACGGTGACAATATCCATCGCCTGCATTTCATATCCTCGTGCTAATGGCTTGCAAACTTTTAGATTTTTACTAAACTTAGATTATTGTAGAACAATGTCAGTCCTGAATATGATCACGACTAGTTCTATGATCGATTGTGTTGTAGCCTCCATGCGCTACTGAGCACCTGAACTGTTCCTTGCACATATTGGATATTATAACAGCTGGAAATGCTAAATGAATTTGAAACCCGTCGGTTTCGTTACATTGACTTACGCGAAGATAATCTTCAGAAAGGTATGAATCCATCCTCTCCCTCGGCTATGGGTTAAATAGTAAGAATTGTATTTGGAATGTTTAATATTTTCAAAAGGTTCTTAATGCAATATTCTCTGGCAAAAAAATTATTCTTACAATCCAAATATATTTCGGCATTAAATAGCCCACAAAAGTTGATAAACTGTCAAAAAATAATTGAATTAATCAATCAAGCCTTTCACATATCTCGGTTAAAAGACGGAGGAGTATTCATTCTGACTAGTGTTGTTTTTGTTTTTGTTTTTTTTTTTCTCTAATATAAACATATAGATATTCATCAGTCTTACATTTTTGTAAACTTATGCTTTATGAAAATCGCTTTTCGCAAAATGTAAGTGCGCACAACTATGGTCAATATTTTTAACATCATCAATAAGTTGACAGAAAGTCAACAACGGAATGATATTTTATCATGTCGATTCTTCCGATGGGCTTTCCACAAACATATTGATTGTTTTCAGCAGTTATCTCCAGTTGAAATTCAGCCTCATCTTTCAATACCTTTTCCTTGCATAACATCATGGAAAAAAAATGAATCGTTTACAAAGTGTTGAATTTGGATTATAGCTGCGATGTTTTTAACACGAGATGAAAAGTTGGTGGAAATACTATCAATCATAATATCGTAATTGTAAAGAGATTCTTTTTTTTTTAATTTGAAGAATGTTATTTATAGATTGAATATCTTTAGACATATAAAAAAATTTGAAAAGACAAGGTAGCCAGACATCAACACATTCAAATAGTATAGATAAAATCAGTTTCGTTAGAATTAGTATATATAAAATCAGTTTTAGTAGAATTAGTATATATAAAATCAGTTTTGGTAGAATTAGTATATATAAAATCAGTTTTGGTAGAATTAGTATATATAAAATCAGTTTTGTTAGAATTAGTATATATCAAATCAGTTTTGGTAGAATTAATATATATATAAAATCAGTTTTAGGAGAATTAGTATATATAAAATCAGTTTTGGTAGAATTAGTATATATAAAATCAGTTTTGGTAGAATTAATATATATAAAACCAGTTTTAGAGAAATTAGTATATATAAAATCAGTTTTGGTAGAATTAGTATATATAAAATCAGTTTTGGTAGAATTAATATATATAAAATCAGTTTTGGTAGAATTAATATATATAAAATCAGTTTTAGAGAATTAGTATATATAAATCAGTTTTGGTAGAATTAGTATATATAAAATCAGTTTTGGTAGAATTAGTATATATAAAATCAGTTTTAGTAGAATTAGTATATATAAAATCAGTTTTGGTAGAATTAGTATATATAAAATCAGTTTTGGTAGAATTAGTATATATAAAATCAGTTTTGTTAGAATTAGTATATATCAAATCAGTTTTGGTAGAATTAATATATATATAAAATCAGTTTTAGGAGAATTAGTATATATAAAATCAGTTTTGGTAGAATTAGTATATATAAAATCAGTTTTGGTAGAATTAGTATATATAAAATCAGTTTTGGTAGAATTAATATATATAAAACCAGTTTTAGGAGAATTAGTATATATAAAATCAGTTTTGGTAGAATTAGTATATATAAAATCAGTTTTGGTAGAATTAATATATATAAAATCAGTTTTGGTAGAATTAATATATATAAAATCAGTTTTAGGAGAATTAGTATATATAAAATCAGTTTTGGTAGAATTAGTATATATAAAATCAGTTTTGGTAGAATTAATATATATAAAAACCAGTTTTAGGAGAATTAGTATATATAAAATCAGTTTTGGTAGAATTAGTATATATAAAATCAGTTTTGGTAGAATTATATATAAAAATCAGTTTTGGTAGAATTAATATATATAAAATCAGTTTTAGGAGAATTAGTATATATAAAATCAGTTTTTGGTAGAATTAGTATATATAAAATCAGTTTTGGTAGAATTAATATATATAAAATCAGTTTTGGTAGAATTAATATATATAAAATCAGTTTTAGGAGAATTAGTATATATAAAATCAGTTTTGTAGAATTAGTATAAAAAATCAGTTTTGGTAGAATTAGTATATATAAAATCAGTTTTAGTAGAATTAGTATATATAAAATCAGTTTTGGTAGAATTAGTATATATAAAATCAGTTTTGGAATTAGTATATAAAAATCAGTTTTGTTAGAATTAGTATATATCAAATCAGTTTTGGTAGAATTATATATATATAAAATCAGTTTTAAGAATTAGTATATATAAAATCAGTTTTGTAGAATTAGTATATATAAAATCAGTTTTGGTAGAATTAGTATATATAAAATCAGTTTTGGTAGAATTAATATATATAAAATCAGTTTTAGGAGAATTAGTATATATAAAATCAGTTTTGGTAGAATTAGTATATATAAAATCAGTTTTGGTAGAATTAATATATATAAAATCAGTTTTGGTAGAATTAATATATATAAAATCAGTTTTAGGAGAATTAGTATATATAAAATCAGTTTTGTATTAGTATATATAAAATCAGTTTTGGTAGAATTAATATATAAAATCAGTTTTAGGAGAATTAGTATATATAAAATCAGTTTTGGTAGAATTAATATATAAAATCAGTTTGTAGAATTAGTATATATAAAATCAGTTTTGGAATTAGTATATATAAAATCAGTTTTAGTAGAATTAATATATAAAATCAGTTTTGGTAGAATTAGTATATATAAAATCAGTTTTGGTAGAATTATATAAAAAATCAGTTTTGTTAGAATTAGTATATATCAAATCAGTTTTGGTAGAATTAATATATATATAAAATCAGTTTTAGGAGAATTAGTATAAAAAAATCAGTTTTGGTAGAATTAGTATATATAAAATCAGTTTTGGTAGAATTAATATATATAAAATCAGTTTTGTAGAATTAATATATATAAAACCAGTTTTAGGAGAATTAGTATATATAAAATCAGTTTTGGTAGAATTAGTATATATAAAATCAGTTTTGCAGAATTAATATATATAAAATCAGTTTTGGTAGAATTAATATATAAAAATCAGTTTTAGGAGAATTAGTATATAAAAATCAGTTTTTGGTAGAATTAGTATATATAAAATCAGTTTTGGTAGAATTAGTATATATAAAATCAGTTATATATCAAATCAGTTCTGGATCAGTTGTCCGAAAGTACAGCAATAATTCTTCACTCCATCCTGGCATTGAGAGGCCCAACTAGAAAGTACAGTGTGGTCTAGATCCCATTCACGATTATAGCAAGACAGTAGTCCCGATAATTATACCCGTCATGATGGCATAGCCTGTTTAGGATTTATTCTATAGTTTAGATCCCTTAATATCAGATGGATAACACCAACACAGAAAACCTTTAACTCCAACAACATTAATTGAAAGAGAAACAACACAATAAGGAAGAATAAACAGACATACAATTCAGAGTGAACACGCGTCGTCTAATCCTTAAAATTAGGACAGAAATACTTGTTAGAATCATACAAAGGCAGCTCGGTGATAAGCCGGCATAAACTACCCCTTTTTTCATTTCGTATTTTTTTTTGGTAAGTAGTAAGTTACTTTCGGACAGTTTTTAGCTAAGCGACAATACTTTCTGTGGAAACCTCCGGAGGGGATGCTTCCCTGTTCATTCCAATACAATCTTAAACTATAATACATATCCTCCTCATCTGCACTTTTTACCTCCTCCTCGTGTGTTCACAAATCAACCTCGGTCCGGAGCCCTATACATTTTTTTTGTTCTTATGCCTTGTACTGAGTGAAAAATAAATAAAACAAATCTTAAAAAGCAAGGAAAAGTTAGTTTCATTATTTGATTGTTATATAAAATTGCTCTTCGTAAATCAACTCAAAGTTATTAGGTTGGTGCAAAAATAATGATGTAATAATGTCGTTTTTGACGTTAAAATACGTCAAAAACGACATTATTACATCATTATTTTGCACCAACCTAATATTTAACATAATCATTCTTATTCAACGTTGGCATTTACAAGAAAAATACCTATTTTTAATGCATTCAAAAATTGGTACAATTTCACATCAAACTGGTATCAGTTTAGTAATGCATTATCAGAATGGTGCAATAAGTCATCATGGTTTTCCTCGTTTAAATAATTCTCAGGTTTTGGAAATTAAATCCAAATATGTAAGTCCGCGGGTTACGACAGTTTTCGACCTATGACGATTCGTGGTTACGACACAATCTCCATTAATCTTGTTTCGACCTTAGCCATTTGCCTCGTATATAAATTTTCATCATATGCATTATTTTTATATCATTTTCTTATATGTAGGTATGAAATAAGCAATTGAGGTTGATATACCGTAAAACAAAATAAACCCAGACCCTTGTATGTATTATATTCCTGCCCTACATGTGCTTTAGTCCTAATTATGTTAACATATGTCATAAAAATGTGTTATGTCCTAGATTATTATTTTACTATTGCGTTATCATAGGTGAGAGACGTAAGTGCTTATTCACGGAAAATCGGGGGTACGTTCCGACTTACACGGAGAATCGCATTAAGAAACATCGCATCGTAGAAACAGAAATCTGTCGTAAGTCGCGGACCCCCTTTATTCTCTTTCGTCAACCAAGATGAGCAGAAGGAATCCGGTCTTCATAATTAGCATTGTCTTCAATGCAATGATTGATAACCGATAAAGTTCATTGTATCAGCAACTATTTCCATAACTAAGCTAAGTTTATTATCTTTCTGGTTTGAACAGAGAGATTGTTGATGGATAATGCAATAGTACGATTGTAAATTTGCGAATTCGTTATCTGAAAGCAGGATTGCGATGAGTTTATCATTTTCCCCATCATCGCTGGACCAGCATCTGCTGAAATCGATACTATCTTATTTATATCAATGCAGTTTTCGATTAAACCGTATTCCAATGCTGCACAGATATTTGCACCATGTGTTGTTATTCTTAGTGGCAATAACGCTAAGTCTTTCTTTATATTCGTTCTTCATTTCGCATCTAATCCATACCGTCCACCGTCCTTCATTTGGGATATCATAAAACTCGTGCTATGTTAAAAATCAGTAAGTCTATTTAAACACTGATGTCTTCTTTTATGTGACCATTCAAAAAGCGAGTGATAATGGGTCTTCAAAAATCCCTAATTTTTTTTTGCTTTAAGTAACTTTACCATAGCCCTTTGTCCATAGTAGAGCTGAGTTGCATTTCCCGTTGGTTTAATTACTCGGAAATACCCTTGACAAAGATATAAATCCATCTCTTCCCCCCTGATAAGGGTTAATTAGTGTTGTGGCCTGTTTAGGGGCCAGAAAGAAAGACACGGAAGACGAAGGTAGGTTGGAAAGAAGATATATTGAAGATATATACAAATCAGTAGGGTTAGTAATAAGTAGATTAGGACTGCGTCTACTACTCCCCTCCACTTCACATTCTACGCTCAGTATCCGACTCTCGCAGTTTGTATTTATGAGAGGAGGAAGACTTCCCTATACAGTAAGAGGTTTTATCACAGCAATTAATAAAACTTATATCATTAAATCATTATTATCTAAAAAATGTATATTCTTACAATCTAAAAATATCTTTAGTTTAAAATAACTTTCGATAAACCGTAAAAAACGAATCAATGTATTAATCTTTGTCCTTGTAAGGCTTATAAGGATACAAACTCGTCAAGATAGTTTAAACTCTGTTTTATTATATCTTGCGAGTATTAAATTCTCCAAGACCTCTTTCCTCATTCCTTTATGTTATTCCCAACATCCTTTGGTAGAACCAAACCTCTTTTCTTCATCTATAACGAAATATATATAAAGAAATGCATATAACGAAATGTATATAAGGAAATATATATAACGAAAAGTATATACTAAAATGTATATAATGAAATGTATAAAACAAAATTTTGTAATGGATTGTATTCAAGGAAATATACACATGGAAAAGTAATGAAATGCAAAGAATGAAAAGTATATAATTAGATGTATATAATGTGTTATACCTGACGTACCTATTCTATTATTAATAGACTCTCCCACACATAATAAGTAGTAGTAGCGGTCGCCAGTTGGGCTCAGTGGTGTTGAGTGAGTCAGTCGATGTCGGACATTGAAGTATCAACCATCACAACTAGATTGCTGCGTCATTAACGCTTTTTTTCAAGTTCCTAACGTTTTGTACGTCGAACCTAATTTAGGACGACTTATTGAAATACAAGCCTCCACTGTGAAAACTACTCTACAACATAATGTGATGTATGTAATAACATATGCATAACAAAATTTACTTAATGGAATGTATATAAAGAAATGTGTATAATATAATTTATAGAATTGAATATATATTACGAAACATATATAATGAAATATATATATAACGAAATGTATATGAGGAAATGTATGAAAGGAATGTACATGACAAAACGTATATAATGGAATGTATATAAGAAAACCTCCAGGACAAAAAGTATATAATGAAATGTATATTTTAGGAAATGTAAATATTTGGCAATAATAATTAGAAGATCAAACAATAATAGCAAAATTTAAAATATATAATAATTTATTAACTGCAGTCAAATTTGAAAGTACCCTAAATTATATAAATAATGAAAAAATGATTTCGATAAAGACGTTAATGAACATTATTTTCTATCGGAAAAATTTAAAAAAATAATAAAAATCCAAAAATTATTAAAAAATAAATCAAAGTAAAATAATAAACAAATAAAATAATTTAGAAGAAATTAAAAATAAAAATATAATTTGCCCAAGAATTTATGAACAGTAGACATAATTTCATTAAAAAATAATAAAATTAAATATGGAAAACATAATTTTCGATGTTTATCAGCAAATCTCTAACAGGAAATTTATTTTATTGAGAATAATTAGAACAACATGGCGGCAAAGAAAATGTTCACATTTCTGGAAACCAATATTAAAAAAAAACAGGAGAAAAGGAAAAAGAAAAAAAAAATATGTATAATCCCACATTTAAAAAAATACAATGAAAAAATATAAACTGTAAAAATGAAATCGGAAGATAATATCGTTTTTCGCCTGCAAGAGATCGATTATAGAAAATGCGATGCAAACGGCGACAAAAAACAAACAAACAAACCGGCAAGACAATTAAATTTAATCAGCGACAATATTTTAGACTTTCCGGACTCCACCGGAAGTGACGGGTGTCTTTTCCTGCCGGCCTTGGTCGCAGGCCGTAAGAAATCGCATTGCATGCCACATATGATCCGCCGGCCCGCGTGTTGGAGCGCACTTGTTCACAACATCAGCGTAAAATATTCTAGGAATACAAATGTTAAATACATGGTGCGTTGGATAAATTCTCGTTTAAATTACACAAAAATGAAAATAACACTGGCATCACATTTTAACAGATATAATTACCAAAATTACACAAAAATATCTTGAAATACTAAAGAATCAATTTATTCAGTAAAATCCCCATTGGCTTCAAACACACCTCCAGGCGACTTCGGAATCTCCTGCATCTCTTCTGGACGATCTTCTTGTTTCGATTGGTGAATACTGCCATAATCCTTGCGCTCCACCCGTAATAATCAAGCGGGTTGCAGTCTGGGGAGTTAGATGAACAAGTGTACATGGCGCTGTCGTCGCAGAAATTGTCTGACAGCAATGACAGGATTCTCTTGCTCGTGTGGCATGATGCAGAGTCTATTTACTAGACGAAGGGTCTTCCAGCAGCCACCCTTTTGACTCAGGACAGCACTACAGGCTCAAGGCATTTGTTGTAGGCCTCCTAGTTGTGTCTGGGGCACTGTTTGAAGATGAATGGAGTCATAAAGTCGCCATCACTCGTGATCACTCTGAATGTTGACTGGATATGTCATCCAACTCTTTCCAAATCCTCTGCACTGCCACTTGATTGACACCCAGACATCCTGAAATTTCGTATTGGAGTTTCTGACGCGAATGCAAAACAATATAGCATGCCATATCCAAATTTCTGGCGGAGTGAATTGCGTCGCGGTGCTCTTTTTCTCTCAGACGGTACCCAACTGACTCTACTAGACAGTGCAGTTTAATAAAATGGGCAAAATTTAGCCATAACATCTTGTATATGTTAATCTATATGGAACTAGATGTTCATAGAATGATACATGAAGATACACAATAAACAACGATTAGTATATCAAGATTCTAGTACACTAATGATGATGAAAGCCTTTATTTTACTTTTTTTTTTTTTTTAAATAATAACATTATTTGGATATTCCTGTCGATTACATCCATATTAAGATCCCCACAACATTAGGAGTCAATTTCTGAGTGGATACTTGCAGACTCAAACACGAAAACAACGAATATTTATCTATAGATTCAAGCATAAACCCAACTAGCTTTTTGTCTATATACTGATGTATTTCGACATCAAACTATTCAACAAAGCAAAATAGCGCAAAATCTATCAACCCAAACTAAGCCCCCTCCATAGAATACTACATAATATCTAGGTTCGCCTGTCGTCCTTTTCACACTCCTTCCTGATCTTTTGAAAAGGAATAGAGATTTATCCGTTGTTTTTCATGCTTTGGATTAGTGTCCAGGCTCTTTCTAAAATCTAATTCAACTCTATAAGTCTTCGCCTGAACTCAATCAAATTTCTTTCTCCCCAATTCGACCAGATATGTTCTAATCGCCCGGTTCACGTTCTTTCTCAGTTTTTGGAACAGATGTTGAGGTTTATCACTTCTTCTGTTTAGGTTTGTGTTCCAGATTACTCCTTAAATCTTTTACTCACAGTAGTACCTTGAGTCTTAGTGGCATTATCGCCTTCCCCGAGGTGAATTGATTAAAAGAGAAAGAAGGAAATGCAAGAGTAAAAAATATCAGATAGAATTCTACTATTAGTCACATGTCCATTTATCCATCAATTGATCCACTGTCGTTTGCATTATTATAGACAACGCAGCGATAAGAGAACAGATTTATTTGTCTCAATGAAGAACTAAATAATGTCATTAAATATATATGAAATCTGTGTCAATTCTATATTTAATTTGGTGAATAAATAAATGACTCAATTATGTATAAATTATATTATATAATGTCTCTAAAGAGAAGATTCATTGTATTATCAAATAGTTTGTTAGCATTCATGTACTCCTTGATGCAAATGAACCTGCAGTGAATTTGAACAAAGAAAGGGCCGGTTCTGCTAAAATAGATAAACATGTTTTTAAGCTTATTTTACCAGTTTCAGTAAAAAAACAATACAGGCTATTTTACAGGTAAGTATTTTTATTATTACGAAGAAAGGTAATGTTACAAATGACAACACACCGATTTAACACAGAAGTTTATTTATTTTAACTATCAATTGTTAAGTGAATTTAAAGACTTTTCCACCATGAATTGTTAGAATATAAGTTTAAATCATTTATTCATTATCAATTATTAAAAGAAATATAGAAGTCTCTGCATATTTTAAGTACTTCAAGCATAACAGTCTATGTAAACCACTTAGCAGACGATCTGAAATATAATATATTCGTAGTTCTAAAACACTATATTTATCGGCAAGATAGCCTATTGGTTAAATAAAACGAATTATGTCATCAGTTTTAATCATATAATTGACAACTTCCTATCAGACATTTATGTCATTAAATTCATATCACAATCATTTATGTGCCGTATCCTTTCAGGGGGCGAAGGGTGAGATCATGGCTCTCCACAAGTTCCTGTATTTTGCTTTAAATACCGTTTTCGTCTTTACCATCATTCTTTGTTTTCAGATGTTATACTTCCGTCATTTGATATTTAACTCTTTAGCCGTGACCAGAGAGTTAAATTTATGTACCTGCTAGATTCTGATATCTCCAGTTTCATTTACATCTTTGGCTGCCATGTTTGCTGACGACCCTACATTTTTTCTGTTAATAGTTATTCCTTTCTTCTCGCTTTTCTTCGCAGCCTTCTCTAGAAGTTTTCGTTTTACTATCAATAGATTCAGAACGCTCTTGCATTTTCATATGAGCTTGTCAAAAATATTTTCCGTTTTTATCAGTTTTATTCTTCAAAAAATAAAGTACAATTACCTTTTATTCCATTATATAATTACCATTGTGTGCGATGACTTGTTGCCACTTATCAGTCAATAGTTCTTTAATCATTTCACTCCCAGACAAGGGGATAATGCCGCTTAGACGTAAGGGATTACTAGGAGTGAAAGAGAATGAGAACACTTTAGAAGGAATCAGACAACCAATCCTAAACAGAAAACAAGGGATAGACCTCTACTCTTGTTCAAAAGACAGAGGAGGTGTGTGTATCGGGTGATAGGCGAACCTAGCTACTCCTAATGAGGAAAACTAAAAAAATGAATAGAAAATAAAATTTCAGATTTTAAACTTAGACGTTAGAAGTATGGAGTTGAATTAAACTTCAGAAGTAACTGAAAAACTCAAGCTTAAACAGAAAATAAGACATAAACCCCTATTCGTTTTCAATAGTCGGGGAACGCGTGTGAACCGGACGATTTTCCCCATCGAAGCATTTTACAGCGATGAAAAATGGTAATAATCTGTTGGTGTAAGGTGAGATGTATATGGTGGATAGGACTAGAAATGGGTAACCGAATTCCAATCTTTTTTACTCTGTTATCCTTACACTGTTTTGTTTTGTCATAGATGAGAATATTATACATTTTATCGATTGCATACACTTTCACATACATTCAAATCTAAGATAGGTTAGTGGACGCTATATTTATTCGTAATTGCTACGTATAATTCGGAGTTAGGTTAATACATTCCTCGGTACAATTGGTTTCCAAGAACGGAAATTACTTATGACACAAACTGATATCAAAATGAAGCACAAAGTTAGATCATTTTTGTGTGAGTGTTTTCATTTTGCTTCTTCCGAACAAAGTGTCGCTTTAGATGACACGTAGATATAAGATTGGACCCTGTCAATTTTGACAAGAAATATAACATGTTTTATTGCCTAGGAATATAAGGTAATGCTAGGAATAGGGTTTGGCCTAAAGCATTTTCATCCACTCCCTTTTCCCGTCCGTTCTTGTTTCGTTGCTTGCAGTGACAAGACAGTTTGTCAAGATAGATGTAACTTATCAGAGGCAGAAGAGAATCTGTGCTTTTCTTGGAAGGGTTTTCATTAAAAAAAAAAAAAAGTACCAGAAGACAATCGATTTTTTTTTTGCCATCTGTTGAACAGCGTTTATTCATTATGGCGGAATTTTGACTTCCGGTTTCTGAAATCAGTAAGTTATCTGAACATTGACGATTAGCACTATACAATCTACGTAAATTCTGTTTTACCAGAAGTCATCGCTTAAATTTTTTAAGATCATTTTTTTCTATGCATAGGAAATTGTATACACGTCCATGGATATAAGTGAAGCTTATTGTGAAGAGGACAAAATTAACTTGTATTTTTAGTTATTTACAGTATTTATATTTGGACTGTTGTCCTAATATTTGTGACTGTTATTATCATTGTAAAATGATGAGGCTTTAGATATCAAAATGAAGTTCAAAGTTTGATCGTTTTTGTGTCAGTTTTTCATTTTGCTTCTTCCGAACAAAGTATCGCTTTAAATGACATAAGATTGAACCCTGTCAATTTTGACAACAAATATAACATGTTTTTTTCTGTTTATTGCCTAGGAATATAAGGTAATGCTAGGAATAGGGTTTGACCAAAAGCATTTTTATCCACTCCCTTTTCCCGTCAGAAAATTTCATCATGACAACACACAGATTTAACACAGAAGGTATAACAACTGGTAATTTTATGTACTTACAGTATTTATATTTGGATTATTGTCCTAATATTTGTTGCTGTTGTTAGTTGTTTACACTGTAAAATGATGAGGCTTTGCTGCCAATCTAGTAATGTGCTTAAATTCATAAAGGCTACGTACCATAGAAGGAAATGATATTTATTGTGAAAAACATAAAATGTAGCACAAGAGCAAAAAGTTAGATGAAAGTTGTTTTTTTATATGTCTTAAACTTAGCTAACTTTAATTACTGACTCAAACATACCACAGTATTCATTACACATAAATACATATTCTTACTTACCATTCATAATACAGCCAGTATAATATATCAAAATCTCTATGAAGTCTTAACAAGTTTCCATATGTATAATTTGTCTGGTGGGGGGGATAGAAATAACAACTAGTGGAAATTAATATTTATTTTGTAAAGGTACAAATGTGTGGCACAAGGCCAAAAGTGAGGATGGGAAAAGTTGGTCTCCTGTCTTTTAATTAAACCTAGTTAGTTCCTGTTACAGACGCAAATATACTAGTCTTACTTGCAACAATACAACACATTCTTACTTACCATTCTTAATATATTCACCATAATACTTCAAAGTAACTATGAAGTCCTAACTAGTCCCCATGTGTTCATTTTTTGTTTGTATGTGTTGGGGAATAAAAAAAAAACAATTGTAAAAAACTCTAACCCGGATAGTGTTATAGTGGAACACACCTATTCTATAGTTAATAGACACTCCCACTTATAATAAGCAGGAGTAGTAAGAGTAACGAGGGAGTCAGTCGGTCGGTCGGTCGGTCAGTCAGTCGATGCCGGACGACCGTTAGTCGGATACTAAAGTATCAGCGACCACAACTAGATTACTCTGCGTCATTACCTATTATATCAAGTTCCTAACGTTTTGTACGTCGAACCTATTTTAGGACCGACTTAGTACAAATACAAGCCTCCACTGCGAAATCACTCCATAACAATCTAGTTATGTATGTAGAGAAAAATTAAAGAAAACAATTATCATGAAAGTATTTATAGAGAAAGCTTAGGGAAGTTTCATTAAGGCGGTGGGAAAATAACTGAAGCTGATATATATATATATATATATATATATATATATATATATATATATATATATATATAGAGAGAGAGAGAGAGAGAGAGTGCAACGTCGGTTCTCGAACGTCTCACATGTGGAACAAAACGGTTTTCGAACAGAAAATTCGAGATGATAATACCTCGGTTATCGAACAAACTTTCGGTTCACGAATGGAATCTTTTCTGAGTCAACCGCCGTGTTCTATACATTCGTGTGTTGTGTTGTGCTTTTTTTTCCAATTTTATTGTACTGTGACCTTTTTCTCTACATAGATTCCTATTGGAAAAATAGTTTCGGTTTACAAATCTTTCGGGTTACGAACTGCCTTCAGAGACGAATTATATCCTTGGACCGACGTTCCATCATATATATATATATATATATATATATATATATATATATAACGCTCAGCACATTCTCGACCGTTTTGCATAATGAAAAAATTACGGTACTAGATAACAACGCACAACTTTGTGTAAATACTTATATTAATGAACAACATATAGTTTTGTATTAATTGCACTCCTGAAGATGATCATGGAAAAAGGTCGAAAGTACTTGGGAAATTAAAATATTAGAAATTTAAACAGTTATAGAACATTTCTATCATCCTTTAATATCAATACACGGAAGGTTATTCGTGAGTATGAACGGATTTCATTAAAAATTAGCAGACATAAAGCTTAAAAGAGAATTTGCTGCCTAAATACACAAAGTTTAATAAGAAGGCTAAGAAGGTTAGGACGAGGGGGATTTATTTAAGGAGAGGGAGAATTGAATGCGATACTTATTTTACTATTTAAGTCCAAAAAAAAACCAAAAAACAAACAAACTACACTACTGTATTCTGTGAGCTTCACTGAACATGATACTTTATATATTCCTACCTGAATATATCCTGTTCAGAAGATGCCTTTTGCAGTTTTTTCCTATTTTACTTGCTATCAAGTTTTAATATTATTCTGAAGGTATAAAATACTAGATAATAAAAACGTGTTACAACCGAGAGTGATGTGTTGCAACGACAGGCAAGAAGTAATCAAAACGTTTATATCTATACGAACCTAATACTTTCGCTACAATTTGATTTATCCGACAGTATCGAACCATTTATTTTTCTTTTTGACAAGAAAGATTTATCTCTCTTACTGACAAAGTCACAGGAGCTCATTTCGGATAAGAATGTCGTATTGTTAAGATTTGTTTGTTTTTGAGCGGTTCAATAATGATTATCTTATGATGATGGCGAAAAAAAGATTTGTTTTAAAATACATTTATGAATTTGATATGTTATATAAATTGATATCATATAAATTAGAAATTTCTGAATAGAGTTATTTGTGAATTACGGAGTTATTTTATTTGGGGTTTAAATAATAGTAGCACACATGTTTTTATATATTTTATATAGTTCTCTATTGCAAGAGAAAGCCATCGGAACGAATAATCGTTTGGACGATTTCTACAGACATTCAGTCCCAAAAAGAACTCTGGTGTACGCTAACAAACAAAACAAAAAA